>JAUMTR010258340.1:0-20019 GCA_032270685.1 Microctenopoma stevenorrisi | reverse complement strand
CACTTCATGCAGTAGCTGTGTCCACAGGGAATAGTCACCGGATCCTTCAGTAGATCCAGACAGACGGAACAAGAGAAAGTTTCTCGGTCCAGCTGAACTCCTTTCTGCGCCATTTTACCTCTTCACCACTCTGGCTCCACCCATCTTCAAGCTGTAGATCTGAGTGGGAGGGAACCAGGAAACGTATGAACAGGGTCTAGATCAGTGTGTTTGAGAGCAGGAAGAAGAGGGACAAGTTGTTTTCAGGAAGAGAAGTGGTTTGATGGAGTTACTGCACGATTAACCCTTTCCTTTCTTTAATGATACAATCATTTCCACAAACCATAAAAACTCCAGTTTATTTAACTCTACGTTTACTGATCTGTCTTTTATCACATGGAAACTATAAAGTCCTGTATTTATGAACTGTCTCAGAATGAAACCTAATCTAATCTAAGCTCTGCATCAAACACTGAGACTGATGTTAAGACTATAGAGAGTAACATGAAGAAAAACACAGACACAGGGAAAGTTTGTTTCATGTTTTAGCTTCAACAAACGTTTCTTCATGTAAAACCCAGTTTCAGACAATGAGAGAGAAACTAGGTGGAAATGCCCGATCATAACTTCATCAACACATTTGTCGTGTGCTCAGTGATTCCTGCAGCTTCATCATTCAGTGGTTTGTTGTTGGTCAGATCTCAATGCACCATATTTCCTCTTTAGAAGGAACATCACAGGTCAAAGCCATGAAATTCATTGCAGACAAAACCCGTAACAAATCTAAACCTACTCCATTAAAAATCTCTTTGTTTCATTTTTCCTCCTCGTGTGTAACCTGTGAACTTTCACCTGCTCTGTCACCAAACTTTCTTTCAGAATCTGATCATTCTCATTCAGCTTTCTAATAATCTGCATTAAACGTGTTTTAAAAACTATGTGTCTGACTCCTTTTTATTATTAAAGCTTCCTGGTGAGTTCTGTGTTATATGTCATCTTCTTTTATTTCAGCCATCTTCATCCAGCAGGTGGAGACACATTATCAAACCGCTTCAAACCAGAGAAGATGCAACTTCTGAAGGCTCTATTTTCTCAACTTTCTAAGTGAATTTGTGGAAATGTTTAGTCAGTGAATGTGAGAGATGTTTAGTAAGAGAAAGTCACAGTGGCTTTAGAAATGTAGTTAGAATATATAACAATAACATGTCTGTTACTGCAGCACCCTCTTGGAAAAACTTAGGGTTTTCTCATTGTTTGTCTTTGACTTGCTGGATGTCTACGGTTTCTACAGACCAGGTCCACGTAAACATCCTGTAACATTCGTCTAGCTCAGGAGAAGGCAAGCCCGGACCTGGAGAGGCACAGCCAAGCTGATATGCGAATGACGTTTAAGAGTCTCACTGCAATCTGCAGTCTGGTGCTCTCATGTTTGCTCTTTTTACGTTGTTCTGTTAGCTTGGTAATTTACCAAGCAAATACTTTACTTTGCTTGGCAGACGCTTTTATCCAAAGCGACTTACAAGGAGCTAGTGCTGGGTGTCTAGCAAATAAAAAAGAGTGGAGCTGCTGCTAAACCATCTCTTGGTCCTCCACCAGCCAAAAAAACTGGTGGAGGACCAAGATTATTTTTTTTTTTCAAAATGTTTATTGCCCACAGAACCACAAACACAGTATGCATATAAAGAACAAAATTGTCCAAGAACTATATATAATAGCTGACAGTAAAGACTTGAGTCCAGATACAACAAATAAATATTCAATTCTGAAGTTCAACAATAAATGTATAGTAATGAGTTAAATAAACAATACTTTACTTTGCTTGGCAGACGCTTTTATCCAAAGCGACTTACAAGGAGCTAGTGCTGGGTGTCTGGCTCAGGGACACACCTGGTAGGGGATGGATTAGGAGTCAGACGGGGTTCAAACCTGCGACCTTCAACTTCCCAGTCTGATGTTTAAACCATTGAGCTACCAGGCCACAATAACACAAACAATCTCCCCTCTCCCCTTATTCATTTAATTCAATAAATAAGGGGAGAGGGGTTAGAAGCTACAGTATAAGCAGGTTTAGATCCAGATATAATTTTTTTTCACTGACATATTTTGGAAGAAGAACTTCCTAAGAATAATAAGACTGATAATTAAATTATTTATGTTCCTTATTCTTCAGGGGAATACTGAAAATAATACTCTTTGAGCAAGATCTTAGTGTGGCTTTCGACACTGTTGCTCACATTTTATTACACGGACTGGAACATGTTGGGTTTAAAGGATCCGGACTATGCTGGTTTTGCAGCCCAATGGGACCGAAATTAGACTAGGATGCAAAAGGTGGCAGGATTGAATTGAATTGATAGACTTGACTACTACAACTCACTGTTAATAGGATGCACTAATAACACCAACATTTTAATTAACTTCAGACACTTTTATCCAAAGCGAGGTACAAGAAGAAGACACCAGCAGTTACCATTCAGTCTCTGTAAATTCTGAGATACTACAAAGTCCTGATAAAAAACATGCTAGGAATTAAGTGCTAGACATTTTTTGTGTGTGTTAGACTAATTTGCAATCATTTTTAAATAAGTGTATGTTTTTTTTAAAGGTGGTGATAGTCTCAGGTAGTCGAATTGAACAGGACAAGTCATTCCACCATCCAGGGACCACAAAGGAGAACAGAGTGGATGGAGATCTGAGAAGAAGGAATTTTTAGTCTCCTCTCATTTGCAGATATGAGATGGTGTGCAGGAGTGTAGCCAACTAATAGTGTGTTCACATAAGTTAGAGAGATGTGAGAAGAGGAATGACATTGGTGTATTTCGGCTGGTTGAAAATAAGGTGGACTGCTGCATTTTGTACCATCTGGAGGGGTTTGATAGATGGATTTGAACACTCGGTTATGATTCCGTTTGTTTATTGTGTGTTTTAAACATGCAGACTTTCCTGATGCAGCACCTGAGTAACGACTGCAACGTCTGCAGAAATGCATGAAACGTCTCGCTGTGTAAATGTTCATATGGATCCTTTTACGAGAGGTTTCCAAACGCACAAACAATTCTCCTGACTGTAGAAATATGTTGTTTAATGCTAGAAACATAACAAGGAAAATGCACTAAAGTCATAGAAGTAGATGGTTTTTCTTGCTTAATATCAGCTGTAAAGTTTAAATATGAAGAGTGTCGCTGTGTGTGTGTGTGTGTGTGTGTGTCTTTTTGTGTTACGTTACATCAGCTTGCACAGGCTCTGCTTGGTTAACATGCGGATGCTTACGAGTGAGTAATGTTGCCAAGTCTGTATGGTTTTTCAGTAGGGCAGCTCAATTTTACAATGTAAACACTGTACCAACGTTGTCCCCCTTAACCATCTTTGTTGAATGTGCGTCAATTATATACAGTCTGTGTGAACAATAAACAGAAATTGCTTTTTAATTGCATCCCCTCTCTTCTCTTTTATATCTTTTATTTTATTTTACCTATGAACTGATTTATATTTGATTCTAATTTATTTATTTTACAGCACTGTACAGCGCTTTGGTTCTGTGTTGTTTGTTTAAAATGCTTTATAAATAAAGTTGGTACGGCATAGGTAACCTGGGTAACCTGCCCAGAGCCCCGTCTGCTGCTCATTATTGTTGCTGTATTGATATCTGTTACCTGCTGTTCTTTTCTTGTTCTCCTCTTTCCACTCACCCCAGATTCTAGATTTTCTTTTCCTTCGAACGCAGAAAAACAAACCTCGAGCACAGCGATCATAGCTTTACATCATGTCCCCAGTGTGAACATGCTGGTGAGTTTTGAGATTACTTTGTTGAGTGAAAGTTTTACCACACTGCAGACAACAGTAGGGTTTTTCTCCACTATGAAGACGCTGGTGCGTCTTTAGACTGCCTTGCTGACTGAAAGTTTTTCCACACTGGTCACAACAGTAGGGTTTTTCTCCAGTGTGAACACGCTGGTGACTGCTCAAACTGACTTGTTGACTAAAAGTTTTTCCACACTGGTCACACAAGTAGGATTTCTCTCCATTATGAACAAGCTGGTGCTTCTTTAGACTGCCTTGTTGAGTAAATGTTTTTCCACACTGGTCACACCAGTACGGCCTTTCTCCAGTGTGAACACGCATATGACTCTTTAGAGTACCTTGTGCTGTGAAAGTTTGTCCACACTGGTCACACCAGTACGGCTTCTCTCCAGTGTGAACCCGCCGGTGCTCCTTTAGACTGCTTTCTTCACTGAAAGATTTTCCACACTGGTCACACCAGTAAGGTTTTTCTCTAGTGTGAACCCGCTGATGCCTCTTTAGACTGTCTTGTTGAGCAAAATATTTTCCACAGTGGTCACACCCGTAGGGTTTTTCTGCAGTGTGAACACGCTGGTGCTGTATTAGGTGACCTTGTTGACTGAAAGTATGTCCACACTGGTCGCACCAATAGGGTTTCTCTCCAGTGTGAACACGCTGATGGGTTTTTAGGTCACCTTGTCGAGAGAAGCTGTGTCCACACTGATTACAGCCATATGGTTTTTCTCCAGTATGAACTCTCTGATGAATCTTTAGTTTTGATGGTGATGGGAAGACATGACCACATTGTTGACAGCTGTGATGTTTGGATTTTGTTTTTCCACTCTGTAAATAAATAGACAGAAAAGAGAGACCTAATTGTAGTGTGAGCTGTTTAAAATCAAAATCTTGCCAAAGTTCTGTGGGAAAAGTTTATATTCGTTATTTTTCGAAAGAAAAAATTCTCCGATATCCCCTTCCGGGCTCCCTAGTATCAAGTGAGTGGGCAAAGCAGAAGCCAGAATACTAAGTGAATGATGAGATTTTCTAATGGAACTAGACTAATTTTGTTCTTTGATGACATTCCACCCTTCCATTCCACAGGGTTTTCTCAAATCTGAGAAGTCAGTCAAAAATGGAATTATGAAACATCGTCAAAGAACTAAAATCAAATCAAAGTTATACAGCACTTACAAAACAACCCCAAGTTGACTAAAGTGCTTTAACAGGTACATAAAACAGATACATAAATAGTATGTTTTCCATTTACACGTAAAATATTGAAATTCATTAGCAAAGCAGTAAATGTTCTGTCAAACCCAGACACTGTGTTGTAGTTGATTAACAGATTTTTTTCCTACTGCTTTTTTCCCCATACACTCCATAATTAGACACATTTTACAACATCATATCATACTAACACTTGGCAACTGTGCAAGTGTTACAGTGTACACTAGGCATAGATAAATGTGCAATTTGAACATTCACTCATATTGACTCTGAAAAAAGTTTCCTAGTGCTGAGCAGGGTGTGGAAAAGACTGTTCAGTGTGACATGGTGTTCAGAAACCAGGCTGCTTTGGGGAAGAAGCTATTGCACAACCTAGCAAACCTGCTCTCGATGCTGCAGAAACGCCTATCAGATGGGTAGTGTCTTGTTGCACGCTCAGATCTAAAAAAAATGTCCTGTCAGCCATAGATGTTGGATCAATAATATGTCTGAGTGCACTGCCATCTTCTTTTATGTTCTACAATAAATGCACCCGTCTTTTTCAGCTTGAGATAAACCCAAACACTGGAATCCTCAACATTTACTCTCTCAATCTCTATTTTCCCATGTGCAGCATGAAGCACATACCTAAAAGAAGTCACATCACCAAAACAAACACTGACCTTAAGGTCTGAGGAACCACAAGACACGTCCTGTAAAATTCCTTTGTAGTTCTTATAGTTCCACTGGTGCAGATCCAGGTTCTGCATCCCCATTTTGGTCTCTTGTTCTCCTTGATCGAAGTTGGACATTGTTTTTTTTTATTCTTGGTCTGGACCTGGTTGATAATGTTGGAGATTAGCTTATCTGGAAAACAGACAAAAAGTTTGCTTAATTAACTTTTAGAAAAGCTGTTTTACCCACGACCTGAACATAAAACTCAGCTAATACACAACGGACAAACTGTTCACGTGATTTGTGAAACACACTAAATTAGATGTTTTATTTCCTTTTTGAAGATGTACAGTCAAGCCCATAATTATTCATACCCCTGGAAAATTTTGACTTAAAGTTACTTTTATTTAACCAGCAAGTTATTTTTGACAGGAAATGACATAGGTGTAAGGATGTGGGCCAGGAGAAGACTGAGAGGTAAAAAAAAATCCAATGGATGCTGCACACTGTGGGGTTCCATGGATGCAGACCAAGGAGGATGCCACTTCTCCAGATAAGGCACACAAAAGCTTGCTTGGCCTTTACTTTACTTTGCTTGGCAGACGCTTTTATCCAAAGCGACTTACAGGGAGCTAGCGCTGGGTGTCTGGCTCAGGGACACACCTGGTAGAGGATGGATTAGGAGAACCTTCTGCATCCCAGTCTGACGCCTAACCCATTGAGCCACCAGGCCACTGGTAACACTTTAAATGCCCATCTGGACAAAGAAGAAGATTTCTGGTCTTCTGTGTTATGGTCAGATCAAACAAAAAAGAAATTGTTTGCCACAATGATGTCTCTTTATTAGGCGTAAAAAAGGAGAAGCCTTCAACCAAAAAAACACCATCCCCGCTTTGCTCAAATGTAAATGAAAGCTGAGATTTTTTTTTTCTCAAAATGTGTTTTCCCAAAGATAAAAGAAACACATTTTAACACACTTTCATTTATATGAAAAATGCATAATGAGTAACATGACGACAAACTCTGACAGAGATGAGCAAGTTCTGCGCAGATTCGATCGGCGCGCAGTTCAAGATTCAAGATTCTTCATTTGTCACATGCTTAGTTATACTGGTACAACACGCAGTGAAATGCACCCTGTAACCACTCCCCATGACTGTGTAAGTTCCAGAGTTCAACATAAGAAAAAGTGCATTTAATAGTGTAAAAGTAGTCAGGCATATAGGTTTTGTATGTACACTCTGATGGCCTGGGGGTAAAAGCTCTTCGTGTCTCTCAGGTTTGGCCAGTGCATGCTGGTTAGATTTGTGTCCAACTTAACGCCAATTTGCTCTGACTTCGTGCCTACGTAGGGAACGATGACCTTCTGAGGTCAAGGAAGCTGCAGATTTTGGATCAAGACGCTGCAGCTGCTCTCCACCGGCTGCAAAACCTCAGTGCATGACGGAAAAAACGCCTGCTCTCACCTGATCTAAGATCTGATTGGTTCAGGTGTCGGATCCACAAGAGGACGTTTAGTAGAAACATTTTTTATTTGATTTCTTTTGAAATATTTTGATTCAATAGTCTTAGATCGATTCTATTCCAGAATAAATGCTGTGATTGATCAGAAAAAGCTGATTGTTTCTCAGACTAGACTGTGAAGTGTAACCAGTGGCACCTGGTGGGTTTGGGCTGTCGGCTCTCTGATTGGCGGTAAAAGGGATAAAGAGTTTTAGGTGCCTGGACTAGCGCCTGTTTCTGTGAGATACCAGAGATGTTAGTCTCACTGGGCAGAGCGGGATGTGGGGTAAGAAGCGGGGATCCAGAATTGTATGTTTTTATAAAACGTGTTTTTGTTTTAACCTCTTCATTTTTGGCTACGTGATATTTTAAAGGAGGAGCATTAGAAGCCAATATGACTGTGCATGCGGAATATCGGCGCAGCAGGGAGATATCACCTCTTAGTTTTTATTTTAAAGTTGAATAAAGTGGATTTTTTTTAAGGATATTAAGAAATGTTTGATTTATTGGTAATTGCTTTGTGACCAGGTGTTTTCCAGTGACAGCGGCTGAAATCATCACGGTTTCCTGCTGTCCTTTTGATTTTGTTTGCATAGTTTTTTGTTTGAGTTAGTCTGCCTGGCCTTGCGAGGCCGGTAGATGAAAATAACTGGGAGCCCGTCTTGTGAGGGCTTCTAATGTTTTGCTGGTTATATCACGTATGAATTAAAGTGCGGTGCTGTGTATTTCCCTTGTGTGAGCATTTCGGTGTGCAGTGTATCTCAGGAGGGTATTATACCCGACATATTTGGTCATGTAAAAGGTAACTTGAGTGTGAATTATTCTGCTTAATTTTGAAGAGGGACCCTTTTTTGTTTGTGTTATACATTGTAATGAAAAAATCTGTATGAATTATTCGAATTTAATGGCAAGTTTCTTTGTCCTGTGGACGGAACTGAGCCTCCTGTTTTCAATAATACAAAAGTCAAAGATTACTTTCAGATCACTAAAATAACATCTGCAAAGATGTTTCAGTCCTGACAGTCTGATTATGAGACACATCAATAATCTAATGTCTGTCTATTGACTGATGTTTGTATTTGTAGTTTAATCATCAAACTGACATGATGACAGCGTTTCTTCACAATTCACCTCGTTTTATGTAAAATACATGAATCATCTGCAGGTTAAACCATAAACACACCATCTTCTGTAGCATTTTAACAAACAGTTAGTAGTAAATACTATTTAGTTTATTCTAACAGGATGTGAGGATTCAGGACAGACAGAAGCTTGAACTAGCTGACGAGCTAACGTTTACTGACGTGAACACGGAGGACGGAAGATTTTAAAACGTCACTGGATAAGTCCATCAAATATGCCATCGTGGCATATTTAAATACCATGTAGGTTTCACGGTATCACGAGTTAAAACTTGCCGAGATTTAGAGAAAACACAATAATCCCGAGGTTCTCCGGGTCTCTTACCGTCTCCGCGTGCGTCCGTGCGCACTGACGTCACAAGCACGCGCAGCCAAACGCTTGAAAAGAGACGCGAGCAGAGGGACTGAAGGTCACTAATCCTAATCAAGATTCAAGCTGAATCCTCACGTCCTGTTAGACGCACACAGATTTATTACCTATACCTATTTATTATCTATGTCAGATCAGCTACAGATTAAATAAACTGTTAAAATGCTCCAGAAGATGGTGTGTTTATGGTTTAACTACATACGATTCATGTATTTAATTTGAAACAAGGATAATTGTGAAGAAACGCTGTCATCATGTCAGTTTGATGATTAAACTACAAATACAAACATTGCATTACAATTAATCCTGATCTGTTAGATATTCAGACTGTCAGCATTGAAACGTCTGTGCAGATGTTATTTCTAATGATCTGAAAGTAATAATAACTTTGTTTATAGAAAGCAGACTAGGACAGATGTTCACATATACTTCCTTAAGTCACATATCAGCCACGGTTAATGGTCAGTGCCATAAGTGCTCAGCCTACACTGTGCACATTGTCCTACTCACACTTGTTTTCCCCTACACTTATCTTTCCCCCCACGTTCTTACCAGTAAAGAGACATTTAATGCTTAGAGTTGTTTTGATGGACATGTAATAACGTTTGGGTACTGTCATAGTTGAATGTTCATGTGTTTGGATGCTGGAAAAGTCCAGTCTAAGAAATGTAAACGTTTTCATTTATTTATTTAAAAAAAAAAAAAGAACTGAATGCTCTGTATGTTCATTGCTGCTGCACTTTACCTGTGTTTTCCAGGCTGATATTACTGTTGCAGCTATGCCCTCATTTGGGACCCGTAACAAACAAAGTGCAAAGAGCTGTACAGTAAAACAACATTAAAATCATCCACATTAGTTAAGAGTGCAATCTGCTGTGTAAATAAACACACAAAACACAAAGCTAAAATCACATACAGAGGTTAACAAATAGTTAACTTAAAAGAAAGAAATGCAATTTAAATGTGTTTTAAGATGGGACTTGACACTGACTCAGACTGATCTCCTCAGACACGTCTCCCTCAGTCTCGGAGCCCTGAGGGAGAAGGCTCTGTCCCCTGAAGACTATAATTTAAATTTATATAGTTTTATTACAGAAATATAAGAAAGTAAAATGCTCTCACCCAGCATAACACATTCAATACACAGAAACATGGACACATTTTCCAGGTCAGAATGACCTGAACAGCAGCTGGAGCCTGTCCCGAGTACTCCAGGCCCTGCTGGTAGACTGGCTGGATTAAAGTTTCCCTTTAACTGGAACACACGATACAAAACACACAGATACAATGGAACAAGACATAATGTTTGATCATAGGAACTCACGCTACGACAATAATCAGTGGATCAGGTCTATTTTTCAAAGGAGCTATAGCATCCAAAATACAAAGAGAGTTAAGGGAATCTACCATTGGAGCAATACAGCTAAAATTAAAATAATGCCTTATCATAAGTTACATCCTATTATTAAGTAAAAAAAAAATAATTACAGCTCAGGACATCAAAGCATTTCATCAAGTAAAAAGTTCATATAAACAAGTTAATAGTAAAAATGGCAACAAAAATTAGCTTTTACAACAGACAACCTTATGATATATATATATATATATATATATACACACACACACACACACTAAATATGTGTGTTTACAGATTGGGGAACTAAATATGTGAGACGGTCACTATTAATACCCGGCACATGTTTCTTTTGCTGTGTAGGCCACTAAAAAACTTGAGAGCTAAATGTACAGTATAGCCACTACACATAAGCCATTTCTAGGTCTCGTCTTCCCTGCTGAGGTTGCTGCCCCCACGACAGGACACCGGGTAAGAGGGTGTTGGATGGATGAATCCAATCTTGATATAGCTTAAAAATATTGCAATATTATTTTTAAGCCATATTGTGCAGCTCTACTTCAGCCGTTTAGATGTCAGGAATCAAATACTTCCTGTTAAAAATCAAACACTAAATGTTAAACAATTTGAACATGTGGAAACTAATATTTACACAACAATGAACCAAAATCATAAATATATTAAACAATACAATTTGTTCTGAAACAAACTTTTCTAAAACTAATTTTACTTTTGGCGACCTCTTTGAATATTTTGGTGCCAGGACTTTTTTTTCTCTTATTCAAATGTGTAATTCAAGGGTCAGACTTGAGCCAAATAATCTTTGACCTACATCAGAACTATTAACTTCCACCTCTACACAATGAACACAGAAACTATGGTGACAGAGAGAGGGTACTACTCCCACAACGACTGTTCGAACAGCTACAAGTTCTCAGTATTTCTAAACCATCACATCTCCTTTTACAACACCACAAACGTATTAATTTATCTGCATCAACAAGAGGCAGCAAACTAGATTAAATGCATAAACATATTAGACTTTTATTAAACCTCGAGCACAGCGATCATAGCTTTACATCATGTCCCCAGTGTGAACATGCTGGTGAGTTTTGAGATTACTTTGTTGAGTGAAAGTTTTACCACACTGCAGACAACAGTAGGGTTTTTCTCCACTGTGAACCCGCTGGTGAGTCTTTAGACTGTCTTGTCGAGTGAAAGTTTGTCCACACTGTTCACACCAGTAGGGTTTTTCTCCACTGTGAACACGCTGGTGTCTCATTAGACTGCCTAGTTCCGTGAATGTTTTTTCACACTGGTCACACCAGTAGGGTTTTTCTCCAGTGTGAACACGCTGGTGCTCCTTTAGACTGCATTGTTCACTGAAACATTTTCCACAATGGTCACATCGGTAGGGTTTCTCTCCAGTGTGAACACGCTGGTGACTCTTTAGATGACCTTGTTGAGTGAAAGTTTTACCACATTGTTCACACCAGTACGGCTTCTCTCCAGTGTGAACACGCTGATGCTTCTCTAGGGTGCCCTTTTCAGCGAAAGATTTTCCACACTGGTCACAGCAGTACGGTTTGTCTCCATTGTGAACACGCTTGTGCCTTTTTAGATGACAATGTTGAGTGAAAGTTTTTCCACACATGTCACACCCGTAGGGTCTTTCTCCAGTGTGAACAAGCTTATGCTTATTTAAACTGCCTTGTGCAGTAAACGTTTTACCACACTGGTCACATCTATGAGGTTTCTCTCCAGTGTGAATACGCTGATGACCTTTTAAAGTACTTTGAAGGTTAAAGGTTTGTCCACACTGGTCACAGCTATATGGTTTTTCTCCAGTATGAAATATCTGATGAATCCTTAGTCTGGCTGGAGTTGGGAAAACTTGGCCACATTGCTGACAACTATGATGTTTGGGTTTCTTTGTTCCATTGCGTTCCTAAAAAGACAAAAAGAGAGTCAGAGAGAGTCATATTTCATGGTGGAACAAGGATGACATGCGTGACAGACTGAGCACTGTGTGGTGTCAGAGCTATGAGAGTGCACAGAGCGTACAGAGATCTATCAGTCTGGTAAAGGTTATAAAGCCATTTCTAAAGCTTTGGGACTCCAGCGAACCACAGTGAGAGCCATTATCCACAAATGGCAAAAACATGGAACAGTGGTGAACCTTCCCAGGAGTGGCCGGCCGACCAAAATTACCCCAAGAGCGCAGAGACAACTCATCCGAGAGGCCACAAAAGGAAGGGGGCAAATAGTTTTTTTTACACCACTGTATATCAGCTTGTGTTTTAACAAGGAGGCATCAACCTGTGTCCTGTTTTAGTTTTACTCCAGTGCAGTAGATATACATTTAAAATATTGATGCTGTAATTGTTACAGACGTTAACCTGTGGAGACCCTGTTTTATAGCCACAGAGCATGTCTTCGTTTCTGTAGGATGCAGCTGTGTCTGAGGGCAGTAACAAGAGAGCACTCCTTTGTCTTGAAGCATCTCATGACCAAGACAGGATATGGTCTGAATAATTATCAAATTACCTTATCTAATCAACTTAGCCTACTTCCTAATTACCTGTGACCTCGTTCACCACGGCCTACAAATGACTATTAGTCAGAAACAGACAACTCTGTACTGAAGCTGTAAGCTCATGCATGAGTTATATTAAGAAATAGAAATTCTCTAAAGAAATGGTTAATCGTCATATGTGAGCAGACACACCGAGCTGTTGTGGGTATATTTCACCTGAATCTAGTCTTGCAGGCCTGGTCTTTGTGGCGGCTGTAGGAGGAAATATGAGTGGACAGGAAGGTTCAAGAGTCAACACAAACCAGTCCTGCAGGGGTCCAGGTCAAGTCAAAATACAGTATAATTAAAGTTATTTATAAATATAAATTTCCATCAGATGGGAGTTTGTGGTTTATGGGATCAAATCATCAATGATTTTGTACTTGTAGAGGATTTCCAAGTAAAACAATGTCCGTCTGTCGATACAATTTGCAATAAACATGTTAGTGCGTCTGTAAAACTTATTTCGTTAGTTCAGGGCAGACTGTCCCTGTCGCACAGCAGGCCATGAAAGGTAAAACGGCATTATAGTGTTTATTTAAAGCAAATAAATTAGGACAGAACAGTCAGATCCCTCTGGAGAAGACAAGGCAGCTTTAAAAAGTATTGCAGAGGTAAACTTTATTATGTGTTGTCTTGTAATTTGAACATTAAAGTTCACCTCAGCAATTGCACACTCTGAGCACTAGCCTCGGACAGCTAATGCTAACAGCTAGCACTGGAATAGTACTAGCCGGGTCAGCAGCATGTCCACTGGGCTGTAGAGCTGAGAATGAATGCCAACACGCATATACTGACCGCAGTGCGATCTGGTCGAATTGGTTTGTGTAACGTATCCACTCTACAGACGAGTGATAAACTGATATTAAGGTAATTAAACCATGTATTTATATTCTTTTAGTACGCCTGCAGAAATGTGCACAGACGTTTTCCCTGTAGAGATGTTTAACATGGATCCTTTGTCAACAAACTCACAGGAGATAAATCTACATCCAGCTGTATGAAAAGCAAATGTTCTAAAACGATCACATTATATATGTTGAATGAGCAGGCGAGTCAGTCTGACGTGCAGACCGTTTACTCTCAGGCTGTAACAGATGTGAAAACGTAGAGAATGTGAATGAGATAAAGATCGACATACAGGAAGGTTTTCTGTGATTATGAATCAATATAGTTGATCAGATGTCGAGAGGTTGATGTTCAGATGTCCTGTGTTTGTCTGTATTTCTATTTTTATTTGTGGCTTCCTTTTCTTAATTAAAGGTCAGACTATATTATTTATTGTTAATAATAGACACTAATAATAAGGAAGATGTACTAAAAAACGTTTATTTCTTTAATATGATTTTATCACTCTTCTGGAGAGTTGGCGTTCACTCTCAGCTTGGTATGTAGTGAACTTACATGTGGTAACAATTTACCATACAGTGATACATCTTTTTTTCATGTTCTCCCCTCAGCTGTGGAGTTATGATCCCTGTTCAAGGACCGGTAACCTCTGACTGACTCACAGAGTCCTTTCGAGGTTATAGTGTGCATGTGTGCCATTAAGCCATGAAGCACAGGAAACCTCTCATCTCTTCCCTAATATGGTCTTGAAGTAGACACTGGGAACCTCTGCTCTGGTTTACTAGGCTGATCATGCTTAGGAAGTATTTTTAAACACAACACATGAAAATGCCATAAAAAAAATAATCATGAAATGGTCTAAAGTCCAGCACAACACTGACCGACAGGCTTTCATCTAAGGTTGAAATCAAAAAGAAAAAAATTTTAATAGGAGAACAAACCTGCAGGTTTTTCCTTTATCTCCTAACAATCTACAAGTGTTAGACGTGGGTAAGGAACTTATCTCACATCTGCACGGACAGACACAACAACGTAACGAGGGGCAGTTTGTTCAGGAGCCTTCACATGTTCTGTAAACCTGAACCCATGCAAGAAGACTCTAGAGGATGCTGCCATGTCTGAGATGCAGTTAGTTTATTGTAAACGCTAGAAACAGTAGACATTTAAAGAGTTTAAACAGGATTAATCCTCTAACACTGGTTTGTTCTTGACGAGACACTCCCTGTGGCTGCCTGCTGCGGATTGGGTCAAATGCAGAGACAGAAGTTCATGTGACATATAAAGAATGTGATCAATGACTGAATAAAAGCTGATCTAGAACCAGAATGAACAGATGACGTGCGACAGAAGTGTCAAATACTGAACTTAAAAATTAAAGCAGGAGTGAAATGTTTGTTAGAAGAATGTAAGTGAACCTCGTTTAGATATTCTGCGGTAACCTTTTGATCTTATAGATCTGCCTTCTTCATGTGGAATTATAGCCCCTGTGTATCAAACCTTTGCCTTCGACCATCATTCTGAGAGGCAGCACGGTCACTGTATTTATGCATGTGGGGAAGAGGCGAGCAGACACTGACAGACCTCAACGCTGTGAGCTTGTGTGCTCCACTGCTGGCAAGAATAAACTAAGACCCTCAAACTCAGATGATGATCTCCAGTGAATTTATTTAAGTAGAGAGAATCTTCATAACAGAGACTCGTCCTCGTTTTGTCTTTTATGAATCCATGAACTCGGCAACACTGACCTGACGATCAGAAGAACCAGGAGATGAGGCCTCTGTGGTGCTTTTGTCAGTCATGTTGCTCTGCTGGTCTGGATCCTGGTTCTGTTTCCTCATCACAGGCTCTTGTTCTCCAGGATCAAGGCACGACACAGGTTCAGTTTATTCCCGGTCTGGTCCTGGTCAAGAACGAGCTCGTTGGAGAGGAACTGATCTGAAAAACAGATGAGAGACAAACAGTCTGGTTAATTTACTTTTAGAGACACTGTTTGAACAACAGCTTGTAACGTGTTACTGTAACACACAGATGATTTATAATATCTCTGTTGTAGAGTCAAAATAATATCATTAATAATATCAGATCATTTAGATTAATCTGTCTCAGACATGATGGATACCGTCATTGTTAAGAGTAAACACATTTACTGTAGTAAGAGGAGAAATAGTAAACCCTCCTTTTCCTGGTTCTGGTACACAATTATATAAAGTTTAGAACAAATGCACAATGTTGTTCTGGTTCGTCTGCTCATATAGTGTAAGTTGTGTCACACACACGGTTGAACATGTAGCTTAGTTAGCTCCTGCTGCTAGCAAGTCCACTGTAGCTTTCACCGCAAGATAATTTACAATGATTCTACTTTGAATGTGCTAATGACGTTAGCAGCCGTAACTAACTAAGATCAAAGCATTAGCCATACAATGTATTGATAAACGTGTTATTTAAGAGCCGGTTGATCTCTCAAACATTTTAGCATTTAGCACAGCATTTTCTAAAGTCGAACTAGCTGAGCTCCGCACGAACTTATTTTAAGACTTAGCAGTGGCTAGGTCGATCAAACATACCATCGTATATCGTAGTTTTCACGATACGACGAGTTAAAACTTGCTAAGTTAAAAATGAAACCAATAACGGTGACTTCTTCTTCTGCGTCTGCTGCAGGATCGCTCTCGTCTGCGTGCGCGCGTCCGTGCGCACTGGCGTCACGCGCCGGAACGTGATGACGTTTTTTAACAATGTCTGTACAAACAACAGCAGAGGTCAAAAACTTCTATAACAGCTGACAGCGCGGACAGCGATCACAACAGCAACGAACTTTAAAGTGACGCGATGACAAGGTTTCATGTGAAACACACGAGCCATAAGGCTGTTAAACCATAAACACACCATCCTCAGAGCATTTAACTACAAACAGCTGTTAGTGGAATATAAATAAAATCTTATTTAAACTGATCTCACGGGATGTGAGGAGAAGAAGTCAGCATTATTAATTTTATATTTAAACTCATGGTCACTCTTCTATGATGGCGTGCTTGATCAACTTATCTAGTGCATGGGTGCAAGCACCAACCTGAGGGTCCCACAGGGTGTCTGCTCGCAGGCAGCTTGGGCACACTCATATTTATAGTCAAAATGAGATAAGCAAGTTGAATACACAGCGCTTCATCTACTCCTTCTATGCAGTAACATGATAGGCTGGTTACTGCAACTCACAGAAAGTCAAAGAATAACGAGTAGAAAAGAAACAGTTGTAACTCTGTGATAGGGAGGATACAAGACACGAATAGGTACAATTACTGTTATGGTTAAAAGGTAAACATACAGCAATTACAAGAGGTGAAAGTAAGTTTCACCACATTCCTCTAGAGGTGAACATGTGTTCTCTACAACTCTAGCAATGTCTACAATACTAAAGTAATTTCTCTGACAGAAACCTTCACAGATAAACCTCTATTATTGTTATTAGATGTTTGATAAGGTTTTATTTCATTCTCACTTTTATGTCGGCCACAATCTGCCGGTGTAACCAGGTGTCGACATGTTGTGTCTGCAGAATAACGGGGGTCCTGGTGTCTGTCAGTGCAGCTGCATAGATTATTATGAGAAGAAGGAAAAACCTGCAGGATTGTTGTTAAAACTTAATTCACTGGAGATCATCTTCACCGAGTGTTCGCTTCTTCTCGCCAGAAAACGGAGCACACAAGGTTACCGCACCAGTGTCTATACGCGTCTGCTCGCAGGCAGCTTGGTCTCACACACACACACACATTTAACAATAACCAGGAAGTTCCATCTCCCCCACATTCATTACCAATGTGACCTTACTGCTGCTTCTCCGAAAGTGGGGCAGAGGTTACGAGTTTATCATGTAGAGGTTGGGGGAAGGACAACAATGTGCTAAATGCTTAACAAAGGCCATAAGGCACAAAGATCTACATGACAAAAGGTTTACATAAAATCACTAACAGGGTCAAACACAAGTTCACTGCGTTCTTCCAGAAATGTCTCTAACATCTGTTCAGATGCAGTTTTCTGCTTTACATCCGTATTTAGTCTTAATAATCTTGATATTTCTTCATATCATCTTATCTTGATAAGAAACTATAATCAAAACAAACACAGATCCCAACCAACCCTAAAGGTAACGGTCCGTCTCCATAGAAACGGTCTAACAGGCTACGTCCTTTCTTCACACTGAGCTTTTCTACATCTGTAGTTTCTATTATAACACTAGGAGCTGCCATTTATTCTTCATAATACCAAACATGATAATGATCACAGTGATCTGTCCAAGAGGCTTGGATCGGTTGCACATTACACATATATATATAAACTGTTTTCTCATAGTTTTTATGTAACCATGTGGTTTATTTACTAAATGTGTGAACTCGTCTTGTTCTCTTTACGGTGTCTTCAAACAACATCTAACATAAAACAAAGTCACCTGAGAAAACTAATTATTAAAAATATAAAACATAAATCACCTTCTTCCTAAAGGAAAAACACACTCCGCTCATCGTTGCTGCATCAGCACCACCTGCTGTCCGCAGCCACTAACTACAGCTAGAGTCAAACCTCCGCCACTGTCTTGTTGCTGCTGTCTCGATGGAGGCCACACTAAAACGTCTTTACTGTTTACTGAAGGTTTGAACTTTGATGCTTCTCCTTCACGGCGTTCGTTGAACAGCTGCATCTCAGATTTAGTTCTGTGATCAGATCTCATTCCAATAATGTTCATGATCTTCCAGTCAAAGGCAAAAGGACTAATAACCACCGAGGATTCAGTGTTTTGTCCAGGGACATGTCAACATGTGGCCCGGGAATCCCTGGAGCCATGTGGGGGTGAAACAGAGATACACAGACTCAGTCAAAAGGAAACGTGTCCAACAGGATTCAGCAGTCTGACCTGCATTAACACCTGGGGCGCCGAATTAACTTGTATGGCCACAGCATTTGTAGCTCATGTCATGTAACATTTGAGATCCAATAAGTTAAAAAATAAACGACTCAGCTAAAAAATAAAACCCAGGTGACCCAGATGAGGAAGTTAGCCCGGATATTTTAGCTGCCTTCAGTTCTCCCCACATAAATAAGAGGAAATAAGTCTGTTGTAAGTTCCTCTCGTCAGAGAAAGTAGCCTCCAACTAGTCAGGTTCCAGTGAAGTTTTAACAGTCCTATTTGTTCCTTCTCACTTTCAATGTCACGGCCTCCCACGGTTATTTATTTATTTAATGAAGTGAAGAATCTGAGAAGAAGAATATAAAGTAATCAATTGAAGAAAAAATGTATCGAGAGAGAGCAACTGCAACAGGCTGCTGCCAGGCTCATGCTTGCGCACATAGCCCTGCTCCAGTTGATTATTATTGCTTTTTTAAAAGCTTATTCTGCCTGTTTCATCAGAATGTATTAACAATGGGGTCACTTTTTTAATCTCACGGCTGGAACGTCACAGATTGTTTTTGCCAATACATGAGCACAGGAAACTGCTTCTCAAACTAATATGTTCTTTTTCGCTGCAGCTGGAGCCAAAATGTGTTTTCTCGCCGCTATAACGCGATTTCTGTACAGTACATTTACTTCGTTACTCTGCGCAGACGTGAGCGCTCCTTCCTCTATCTTGAAGGTAACCTACACCTTTCAAGACCTGCCGTACGACAGGGACAGTCTCCCCTGTGATTGGTTGTGACTGACCATGACTCACCAATCACATTGAAGCGTCAGAACAGAGCCAGAATTCGATTGTGAGTAACTTGAGTTCCGTGTTTATAGTTTTGTCTGTACACTTAGTGATTTTTATCACGTTTACACACAAATCTTTATACAAACCTAATTTACGGACAAACCTTGGTTTACGCACAAAAACTGTTTTACGAGCCGTATTTACGGACAGATGAACATCGGTTTACGCACAAATCTTTTTTACAAATCTTTTTTACACACGCACAAAATCACTGTGGCGGTGATTTGATCCCATAGTGTCAGTGTTAAGATCATGTCTCTGAAATCAAACGTGTTCACTGTAGGAACATAACGTTTAGTAAGTGGTGACAGAGCAGGGACTGTATTTATGAACTGTCTCAGAATGAAACTAATCTAATTTAAGCTCTGCATCAAACACTGAGACTGATGTTAAGACTATAGAGAGTAACATGAAGAACACACTGATCTAGACCCTGTTCATACGTTTCCTGGTTCCCTCCCACTCAGATCTACAGCTTGAAGATGGGTGAGGCCAGCATGTGGTGAAGAGGAGGAGCTGACAGACTCCTCAAACTGGTTTCACCTGTAACAAAGTGAAACTCACACAGTCGTTTCCACGAAGAGGTAAAATGGCGCAGAAAGGAGTTCAGCTGGACCGAGAAACCATCTCTTGTTCCGTCTGTCTGGATCCACTGAAGGATGCGGTGACTATTCCCTGTGGACACAGCTACTGTATGAAGTGTATTAAACGTTTCTGGGATGGAGAAGAAGAGAAGAAACTCTATAGCTGCCCTCAGTGTAGACAGACCTTCACACCGAGGCCTGTCCTGGTGAAAAACACCATGTTAGCAGATTTAGTGGAGCAGCTGAAGAAGACTGGACTCC
>JAUMTR010258161.1:0-20107 GCA_032270685.1 Microctenopoma stevenorrisi | reverse complement strand
ATTGGTCACTTTGACAAGTGCCGTTTCTGTGCTATGATTTACTCTAAATCCTGACTGAAATACCTCATAGAGCTCGTGGTCAGAGGGATGTCAGCAACAAGCGTGGTGTCATAAGATCTTTTAAAAGAAATCAATAAAAATTGCACTGTTTACACTTGGAGATTTACTCAAGAACATCAGTGTCTATTTCTCCTCTTGGGTTATTGTCCCTTAACACTGAAAGCAACAATGTGGATGAACTGATTGGAAAATGGGTCTAGATAGACATGATTAATAATGGTTAACTTGTGATTTTTAGCAGCACAGGTGTTTTTAAAAAGATTTCAAATATTTCATTGTAAAATCTTTGTAGTTGTCCTTTAACAGAGCACTCTGCCAGCTGCAGTGCCAGCTATGTTTTACCACTTATTCAAAACTATAGCCACAAAGAGAGGCTTGGTTTGCATACTTGTCTTCCCTAAGAGAGAAAGCGAAGCAGCAGCGGGCCAGTTCACTGTAAGCTTTGTTTCCACTGTCGTTTTGTGAAACCGTGTAGACGGACTGGCCCGACTAAGGAACTAAAAACAAAGGCCCTAAATGTAGCAACACATCATACTATACTATTGAATGACAGTCACAGGCAATTGATGGTTCAACACAAATATTTTGATCTATAATTAAGAAATGTCTCTGTTGTCAGATTGACATTCTCCTAAAAAATAAATGCATACCACACGTGCTTCAAACCACATTCTAGATAATGGTATGCTGGATGGAAGAGAAATGCTGAAATACAGAATGGTCTCATGCACAAGTAATAAATCATACAGAGCTTACACATTTAGATGATCAGAAAGTACAAGCACGTGACAGTTTTACAAAGCGCCTTACACCTATCAGTTCAGTCAGTGCAATCTGCTAGTTACTGGTAAATGATAAAGTGCTGACGAACAGTCACAGGGATGGACTGACAAGCTCATGCAAGGAGCATATTGAAAGTGATGGTGGGAAATGAACTCATCCCGTTTGTGTCCCCACACACGGCATCACAGGAAGCACACAGCATCCTGAATCATGTTAATGGAGATCAACTGGCTGTAAATTAATCTTTTTTTTAACTTTTATGGGGAGAAGATTGATACTTTCATGTGTGGAAACAGCCTGACTTGGTGCAAAGATATGTTTCTCACCTATTAAACAAATGTTAATTATTGATCTTTAGAGGTGTTGGTAGTGGCTCTTTTTACCCATTAACAGAGCCAGAGATAACTGTAGTATTAATCTTCTCTAATTCTCAACCAGAAAATGTATAAATGTGAAAGGAATACCAAGCTTCATCGCACAAATTAAAATTTTAATCAGAAGTAAAAATTCCCCATAAGTTAGCACAGTACACTCAAAGCTTTTGCAGTAGTTTTAGGTCAATGTTGCTGTGAGATTGTACGCCTTACACTGCTGCTGTGCTCTCCGCCAACATTAATACTTTAAAAACTGAAAGAAAATCTAAGTCAGTGTAGCAGATTAACTCTTTTCTAATGTAAATCACACACATTCCTAGCAAAACCTGGCACCTACATTACCCACACTGCGACTCAATAGTTAGTGTAAAGTTTTCCATTGGTATTTGCAGCCACTTTGCCTTTCCACTTATTTCTAACGTCAAGATTCCTTTCAAATCCTGTTTACCGCCAACCAGTGCTAACTCAAGTGACATGGCTGCGTTTCAGAGCACTCTGTGCTGGTGTGTGAAAATCAGTGCAGAGTTCCCCTTTGAATAGAAATCTCTGCTTGTGAACCTGAGCGCTGACAGAGGTAAAGCAGCAGTTTCTATATCTTTCACATTTCCTCTTTCACCCCAGTTAACTTTAAGTTGGCAAACTAAAATATTTAAACTGATAAGTACCCATTTTGCAATATCAGTGTGTGCGTCGGTATTAAATAATTCTTAATGCAGGAAAGCTTTTATAAGTTACTTTTAATATGATGCAGAGGACTTAGTTGTAGAAGGAGCTGTGTTAAGGAAGGGGGCTTAGTCATACAAAAAGCTGCAAAAAAAGACCCCCCCACACACACACAGTAAAGAGTGAGTATTGGGATACAACTGTAATTCTTTGTAATTGCCAAAGGTTAGAAATATTAACAAATCTTTACATTTGACTGGACCCAATTAGAAATATAGGCAACTGACATCAAATCCAAAAATGACAGCAAAAATCCAAAATATGTCACTGTACTTGGTTGTTGGGAAAAATAAGGTATTAATGCCACAGTACCTAGCACCATCTTAGCCTTTCATGGCAGGATTGTTATTCAACTCAAACTACAAAAGAAGCAGACTGGCTCAATTCCATGATGAAAGAAATGTTCTTAGTACTCAGC
This sequence comes from Microctenopoma stevenorrisi, assembly GCA_032270685.1. Lineage (NCBI taxonomy): Eukaryota > Metazoa > Chordata > Actinopteri > Anabantiformes > Anabantidae > Microctenopoma > Microctenopoma stevenorrisi. Next base: position 17,749 of record JAUMTR010258161.1, on the reverse strand, counting down.
AATTTTAGTCTCCAATGATAACAGAAGACAAGAAATTATGTTCAAAGTCATCGCTTTTTCCCACTCCTGATTTGGCTGCCAGGTGAAGAGAGGCGCTGCTTCCAAATTCAGAAACAAGCAAGTGTAGTGATGGAGAAGTAGCTCAGGCCTGAAAACTGATGCTGGATGTTTTCTGTCCAGAAACGTTCCTCAGGCTTAAACGGACAAACTGGTGAAATAATGAACGCTGCAGTTCATGAACATTGTACACACTCAGTAGGCTTAAGAACAGGTTGTAGTCAGTCTCGAGCCTCCTTCAGAAAAGTTCTAGCGACGAATCTAAGAAGGCCTTCGTGCTGGAAGAAGGTAACATCCATCTCTGTGTCATACAGCGCAGTGACAGCGAAGGACTTTCCTTGGCTCGTCTGTAAAAAGACAAAGAGACAAAAGGTTTACTATGGTGCCTAAAGTATATATATATATATACATATATATATATATATATATATATATATTACTTAGCCTACGTTACAACTAGGAACATGAAAAGTGGTCTTTTGGCTTCTGAAAAAACATTACTGAGCTTTTCTAATGGGTTGTAGAAGGATCAGTTTGGCATCCAGACTGAGCTGCCAGATGCTAAATCCTTGCTGGACTTCTTCCCTCACAAACACAAAACACTGCAAAATATCTCATAAATCTCATAGATTCCTCTACTGATCAAACTCATCATTTGTCAGTTTGGCTTAAGTTTTACGTTCGTTTTAAGAGATAAGAGGGGTAAGAGATGAGCATATACTGTGTATGTTGATGATACACTGTCAACACAACAAATCAGTGGCTGTATGTTACTGTAACAGGAAATAAAACAGAGGCCCAAACTACAGCCTCCAAAATCTCCAAGTTGAATCAACAGCTGATGTTCAAGGATGAACACATCATCAACTTAATAAAAAAGATTTATTATACATCTGATATTTTACTGCATAAGCTTTAGTTAAGTGTATATTATAAAAACAACGTTCTTCCTTGCTCTGGTCCGAATCATTCAACCAAGTGGGTTTGTTTTATGGGTTTTTTGTTTTTTTTTTTCACAAAATCGGGGAGAGTCTTGTCCAGGCACTGGTTAAATGAATCTCAGGCCGGAAAAAGAACGCAAACACAGAAAGAGAATGGTTAACTGTACTGATGAATACGCCACAGCAAGTTAAAATCCCTCTGTAATATCTGGAAAGCGTCCCGAGGGATGGTGGGGTATCTATTTAAAACAAACACTTTGAAGACATCTTGGTGTTGAGAGCCTGTTGCCTACTGTGACAGTGAGCTGTTGCCTCGTGCTCAGGGTATCTGGTAGAGTGATGGTAAACTTCTCCTTCCCGCTAAGCTCCAGTGACTCTGCATTCTCGCCAGGAAGAAACTCAAGCGGCATGATGCCCATTCCCACCAACTGGTTCTTGTGCAGCTTCTCAAAGCTCTCAGCGATGACCGCTCGTACCCCCTGTTGACCCCAGATAAGCACATGAAAAATCAGCACAACAGGCGAGGAAGTGGCGAGTGAACGTGTGATGTGTGTATGCTGTAGTTTACCAGCAGGTATGGTCCTTTAGCTACCCAGTCCCTGGAGTTTCCGGAGCCATAGTCTTTGCCTGCCAGGATGATGAGGGGAATGCCGTCTCTCTGATAGCGATCAGCTGCCTCAAAGACATCCAACTGCTCGGACAAACAAGAGGGCTTCTCATCAGCAGGTGTGACAGGTGAGACCCTAGTTTAACCGCTCTAAGCGCAGACCTGTACAGCAAGTATGCAAAGAGCTACAAAGAACCTTTGTCCAGTGCTAAATATAATGTTTGATCCACTTACTGTCTGGCCAGAAGGAATGTGCAGAGTCTTGGGGCCTGGTTTGCCAATGAAGCGGTTTTGGAGCTTGAGGCTGGCAAACGTGCCCCGGGTCATCACCGCATCGTTGCCCCGGCGAGCGCCGTATGAGTTAAACTCCCGCGGTGTCAGGCTGAGAGGACACATTCAAAGTGAATTTGACATGTGAGAAACAAACGGCCACAGTGGGACAGAACAGTAAATACTCACAACAGGAAACAGTACCACAGTGACTCACAATGCAGGGTGTACATGATGCTCATGAAAATAATGCCCGTCATCTGTCAATCTCAATCAGCACATTCCCAGTCTCACAGTCAGGAATATTATATTTGATAGGGTATATACAAAAATCCTATGATTGAATTTACTAATGCCTTTTTCAATACCTTGTGAATATTTTTCAAAACCAACACAACATTGAGCTGCAACTGTTTTAATTGACAACCTTTTTAACTTTTAAACTGGTTTTCAGATTCATACACTCTGGTCTAGTAGAACACTTTTTAAAATCATACAAACCGTAACTATTCTGTACCACCGACCCGAGTCAGTCTTTACACGCCAGGTCCTCCAACCACCTCTATGAATTAGCTCTTACCCATGAAGACAGGTTCTTGGTTTTTCTGAGCATCAGCAGCAGCCGGTGTTTAAGCAATTAAATGACGATTAATTATTCTTTTTTTTTTGCCATGACACAAGAATTTGGCTATGTGAACACAGCTATTACAATTATGGCAATTAACATCTGTTAAAACAAGGCTGTATCACATCACAAGACATAAAAAGGACAATAACAGGTTGTTATTTGAGTTCTCGTTGCCTTTCTATCAGCTCGAACCACTCTGGCCATTCTCCTCTGACCTCTGGCATCATTTTCACCCACAGAACTGCCGCTCACTGGATGTTTCCCTTTTTTAGACCATTCTTTGTAAACCCTAGAGATGGTTGTGTGTGACAGTCCCAGAAGATCAGCAGTTTCTGAAATACTCAGACTAGCCCGTCTGGCACCAACAACCGTGTCTCGGTCAAAGTCACTTAAGTTACCCTCTCCCCCATTCTAAAGCTAGTTTGAACTGCAGCAGTTCGAGTTCTCACCATGTGATTGGCTGATCAGTAATTTGCAACAACGAGCAGTTGGACAGCTATGCCTAATAAAGTGAGTGTATACTCATTTTTAAAATATTTATTCTTCCTAGCATCATTAAAGGCAGCCTCATCCACCTGTCAATGAAGTTATTCATTCCTTCTTTTAAATAATAATAATTCATTTGAACAACTTGATCAATCGTTGGAACAATGACAAAGCCAAAAATTCAAACTGTTCCACTACTTTAAAGCGAGCTATCTCAGAAATGGGGTTATGCCTTTCCATTTGCACTTAGTAATAGAAAGCTGATTTTGTATTGTTTACTTTATATATGAGACGTTTGCAAATAATTGGATCACTTTAAACACTGCCAGGATTGAAGTTGATTGAAGTCAGGTTTGATAAAAATAAAATGACATCATCGGCAAATAAAGAAATTTTGTGTTCAGTGTGCCCTAATTCCAGTTATTTTCACATGTGTGCCAATGACCGCTGCAACTGGTTCTATTGCTAAAGAAGAAAAAGGAGAGCGAGGACATCCTTGCCGAAAGCCTCACTTAATTTTAATTGGTTTTTAAAAATTCATCTTAGTCAAAATTTCTGGGTTTTTATATAGTATCTTGACCCATTTTAACAGCCTGGTAGCTCAGTGGTTAAGGCAGAGGGCTGGGAAGCAGGAATGCCAGGATCGATTCCCAGCCGAGTCCCCCAGCCCATCCCCCATACCAGGTGTGTCCCTGAGTGAGACACTCAGCACTAGCTCCCCAAACGCCACCTGTGGCTGCTCACTGCTCCCCCCAAGGGGGGATGGGTCAAATGCAGAGAACACATTTTGTTGTAACGTGTGAAAAACTCTATCAATGACAATAAAATAGATTCTTCTTCTTATTATTATTGGTTCTAAAGTTGCATCCACACCCAAACCTTTCTAAGACCTTAAAGAGATATAGCCACTCTATACTTGCAAAGGTTTTTTTCTGCGTCCAACGAAAGAGCGCAATATCTTAGTCTTCTCTCGTGATAAATTACATTCAACACTCTTCTCACATTATGATATCCTTGCTGTCCAATTACAAAGCCTTTCTGATATGTATTTATTATGTCAGACAGATTTTTTGAAGCCATCTCGCTAATATCTTACATATAATCTTAAGGTCTGAGTTTAGTAAACCGGTAGGCCTCATATCCTCACATTTGTTAGAAGGCTTACTGGGCTTTGTGAGTAATATAATTAAAGAATGATTCAAAAAAGATGGAATATTATGTTTTTCAAATGTCTCTGTAAACATTTCTAAAAGGGGTTTAAGTAATCCATCTTTAAATCGTTTGTATATATCAATTGAAATACCATCTGGTCATGCACGTTTATTTGACTTCATTTCATCAATAGCCTGTGCAATTTCTATTTCATTGAACTTTAAATCTAAATAGGCTTTATTATCACTTAAACAGGAATATTTGACTTATTCAAAAAGTTATCAATGTTATATAAATCACAGTTCTCCTGGGCATTATATAAATTCAGGTAGTCCCTGAAGGTGTCATTAATACCTTTTGAATTTACTAAACAGTTGTCATTTTGCCTCATAGATGTAACAGATGTTCTACTTTTAGGCTGTTTAATTTGCCATGCTAATAATTTTCCTGCTTTGTCTCCTTGTTCATAGAATGTCTGTTTTAATCGACTCGATGGTGCTCTGATACTGGACTGCTTGTCATACGCTGTTCTTAAGAGAGGCAACTGCTTTTCTACCTCCGTATCACTCTTTTCATGGGACTTTTCTTGTGTGTATTTTAGCCTCTAACTGCATTTTGTCCTGTTTTGCATTCTTAGATTGATAACTTGTGTACTTTATAATCTGCCCTCTAAGAAACACTTTAAAGGCATCCCAATTTATACACGCTTAAGTTTGATCTGTATTAAAACAGAAGTGATCCGTTTTCCAACGGTTTCCAACGTTTTTCAATTTCTCTTCTTTTATATATGGTCAATCAGTAAAAATTATAAGTTTGTATATTATGAAAATACATTTTTATCTCAATGATCATTATAGCCTATTAAAGTTTAAATGAAGGGTGATGAGTAAGGAAGGGTGAGCAACAAAAGTTAATATTTTTCATTATTTATCTGCAAGTTTTTTCTCACACAGACGAATCCATGTTGTTTTGGTTTACAACCTTATTTGTGCACATTAAAAATTAAAATGTAAAACGTGCTTGAAAGCAGTCTGAGAGCCCTGGGCATCTGATCTGGGGACATCGGACTCCTGTAAAGTGGCCCTGGTAGTTTTTAAGTTAACTGCAGTGGATCTCCTCCCTAAGACAAACCATCAAGTAGGACTGATGATGGCGCAGTGCAACGCCACCTGCAGATGGCTCTCAGGGGTGAACTAACCGTTTGCTCTGCAGGTATTTGGCAGCAGCGCTTGCCCTGGCGATGCTGCCTGCTGGCGAGATGTGGTCCGTGGTCACTTTGTCCCCGAGGAACATTAAGGCATGAGCATTTTCTATTGACTGAGGAGAAGGAACCTCCTTACTCTGAGAGAAAAGATGAGCAGACAAGGTGTTTATTGTATTGTACACGCTACAGTTCAACACAGGGAACCACAAGATCTTGCTCTTACCAACTTGCTGAAGAAACACGGTGAACGGATATACGTGGACCTGTGATCCCAGGGGAACAGTACAGAATCTGGACATTCAATGTTGTTCCAAAATGAGTTTCCTTTCTGGAAAAGAGAAAAAAATGCACTTAGCTTCAGTGAAATCATCACTGAGAAAAAATAGGAGCAGTAATGAAAATTCCTCCTCCTCACCCCTATCCTTCCCCTAAGATCCTTAAAGATTGAGGAGATGATAGTGTCCTCTTCAGTCTGTTGGACCTCCTCCCTGGACGGCCAGATATCCCGGAGGTACACCTCCCTCCCCTCTGATGTCACACCTGCTTAAACAACAGCACGCACCACGTTAAGAAAGCTAAACAGGGCATCAAATAACAATCCCACTGTTACCATCAGCATCTGTTTGACTTAATGCCATTTTTCTACATGATATTTTAAATGAAATCAGTATTATTACAGTAGTTAAGACATCCAGCTTTGCCTGGTCTCTGTATACCATGTATGCAGAAAACAATGATTCATAACAGGCTCCTTCACTGTAATCAACCAAAGTCCTAAAATCCTCCAATGAACCTCAGCTTTGACTGAAACGGCTTAAAAGCGCTTCTGACGTTTGCCATCTTTACCTAGAGGCTCTTTCTCAAAGTCGATTCCCACAGTGCCCGCAATAGCATAAGCCAACACCAGGGGAGGGGAGGCCAGGTAGTTTGCGCGCACGCCCCCACACAGGCGGCCTTCAAAGTGCCTGTTGCCAGACAAAACACCACAGGTCACTAGGTCCCCCTAAAACAAAAAATGTACTATCAGCATATGACTGTTACGAGCGATACACTTTTATTAACAGTGAAAAAGAATTATGGCAGCTTCACCTGTTTGATCGCATCTACGACAGCTTCTGGTAACGGTGCTGTGTTACCTACACAAGTAGCACAGCCGTAACCAATCACCTCAAACCTGTGATGTAAAGGAAAAACTGATTTCTTTGGTTTCTGTTTAACCTACAAAGTAAAATCTTAAACTATTTCACTCATTCAGACCAGATGTGATCAAATATTGCTGCTGATCACACTGTATAAGCTTATCAAAACAATAAATGTGTGCAACTTTTTCTGGACTGGCCGTGGTTCTAACATTCCAGAGATTCTTCCTAATAACTTTTTATGTTTTTAATATCAAAGAAAATCCTAATTTTATTGACCGTGTAAGCCAACTCCACGACTTTCTGTCAGTGTCTTTGTCAGTGTTTCAGTGGATCTAATTATCATCTGGTCTGTTCTGGATAAGACTTTTCTTTACTAAACCAACACTAATTTATGGACGTTTGGACATTACACAGGTCAGACCTCTAGTGACCGTTTTACAATAAACCTATATTAAAAAAATAATCCTAAAATAAACAACAAAATCGAAGCTGAGCAAAGTGACACTTAAGGCAAAAGGTTCTCTCAGGTCCCTGCATCAGTGTTAGTTGTTTTTTTGTTTGTGTCCGCTGCACTGTGGAGACATGCTCACCCAAGCCGACTTAAGTAAGGCAGGACACCACTGGTACTGAGGTAGTGAGTGACCATGCCACTTCCAGGAGCCAAGCTGGTCCGTATGTACGGCTTGACGACAAGTCCCGCCTCCACAGCCTTTTTGGCCATTAGACCTGATGATGAAGAAAAGAAATACTGGTGTGTTACCCATGTACAGGAAATATTTAAATATATATATATAAATACGCCTCACCTGATCCAGCTACAAGCTTGGTAATATTACATGTTTAGCAGAATTTAATCATCAACTCAAATGGGAACACTACCTGCAGTCAGCATGACAGATGGGTTGCAGTTGTTAGTGCAGCTGATAACAGCAGCAATAACTACTGAGCCGTGTGCTAGCTCATACTCCTGACCACAGTGCAGGAAGGATACACGGGTCTCCTGCTTCTCCTTGGAGATGTTGAAACCTTTAAATCCAACCTACACAAAATAAAAGCTTTCAGTGATCAGGTAACAAAGATCACCACCAATAACCCACTCAATCATACTTATATGAACCTGAGCTTTGACAGAAGAAAGAAGTTACCTTCTCATCAAGGCAACTACAAAAGTCTTCTTTCATGTTGCTAACTGCCACTCTGTCCTGAGGCCTCTTCGGTCCACTCACACATGGCACCACGGAACTCAGGTTGATCTCAATCACCTGCGCGAACAATAGTGATTTCACTTAATCCGCTCTACTAATAAGCTCACTGCCATTTTTTACGAATGTGGCCACGATGGAGCACATGTTAGTTTTTAGTTGTCAACAGAAATTATTTTTCACATAAAAAAATACCAGGACTGTTGAAACATCACCTCTTTTACATTCTTAACCAAACCAAATGGTAAAATGTCCCATTGAGAGAAAACCAACTTTATTGCACCTTCCAAGTGCACAGAAATATCATCAGATTTAGATTACCTCTGAAAACTCAGGGTCTTCTGAGGGATCTTCATAGCTTCGGAAAAGTTTTACAGCCTTCAAGTAAGACTCCAAAAGTTCAAGATTTTCCTGTGTAAAATCTGGAAAGAAAGTCAATGACAGGATATGTTCTGGAATCTGGTTATATTGTGCTGATAGTAATGTCTACATCATGACTGAAGGCTGCTCTTACTGACTCACTTGTCTTTTTAAAGTGCTTGAGTGTGACTTGGTCGACAGGGAAGAAGCTTACAGTAGCATTGTACTCTGGGCACATGTTGGCAATGGTGGTTCGGTCAGGGGCCGATAGCTGGGACAGACCCGGTCCAAAAAACTCGACAAACTTTCCAGCAATCCCAGCTTGCCGCAAGTGCTGGAAAATGAAAGCACATACAGTATTCTGTCGTACTTCACACTTACTGGTTGTTTTGCTCCATCCCTCCTTACATTTTTATACCACACCTGTGATGGGTAGTTTTGCAAAAGTAGTGCAAAGTTACCTTTGTGATACAAAGGACAATGTCTATGGAGGTGGTTAGTGGGTTGATGGAGCCCACCAGTTTGCAGCCCACCACCTGAGGAAGGGTCAGGGACACTGGTTGACCCAGCATCACAGCTTCTGATTCAATTCCCCCAACACCTGGTGTAAGAAAAGCAGCACACAGAAAATATTTTTGAATGCAGGTATATGGTAGTTATACACTCCCTGAGCACTTTACTGGGTGTAAAGTGAACTACTCATTGTTAGACATTAGATTTCTTTAGTTGAGTAATGTTCTAAACTCTCTTTACCCCCCAAAGAGATGAACTAACAAACAATCACAGTCCTGAAAATGTGAAAAAGAACTATTTTAAAAAAGCTTCACCCCAGCCCAGGATGCCCAGTCCGTTTATCATGGTGGTGTGAGAGTCAGTTCCCAGCACACTGTCAGGGTAGATGAAACCATCGCTGACCTGGACCACTCTGGAAAGATACTCCAGGTTCACCTGGTGGACTGCACCGATGTCCGGAGGAACCACATTCACATTCCTAAATGCTTTCGAACACCACTGTTTGGTAGACAGGAATGTGACAATTAGAAAAACATTTGACTCTCATGTATAAATATAGTTTTGTATTGTTCTGGAGAGGAAAGCTTTATATTTTGTATTATGCAACATATCTGCATGACCTTTCCATCTGAATGTGAAGTATCAAAAAGATTAACGCAGTGTGCTTTGAAAAGTAAACTATTCCTGTATTAAATATGTTTTGTACCTTAAAGAACTGAAGTCTCTCTTTGTTTCGGATCAGTTCCATTTCCTGATTCTTCACAGCTGTTTCAGTTCTGCAGAAAAAAGAACAAATCAACAATGCTCAAGGAAAGGTTTATGTTTGAATCAGATTACATGTTTACATGTTTACAAATTATCAATTTGCAATTCAATTTTACAGATTTAGAAGAACAAACTAATGGTGAACAGACTCGCTGCTGAAGATTAGACGAGACACCAATAACTGTGTCCTTCAAAACTCACTCAGATACAGGCTGCAGGTGGAAAGGGCAGAGGAGAGGTGTGTTCTCTATCTGCTGGACAGAGGCTGAAGAGGTCTGAGGGTCATTGCAAGCAGTTTTGCTACAGGAGCCTCGCTGGCCTCCACACTGTGAGCCTCCTCTGGACGGTGGCCTGGAGGGTGTGGAACGAGAGGGACCCTGGCTCTGGGTTTGCTCGTCCCCTCCACCAGGATTTGGCGCATTCTGTATGGCACTGTGCAAAAAACAAATCATCATATTACTCAGTTAAATATTATTTTTGTTTGATTCAAACTAATCTCAAACAACTTATAATTATTGAACTTAAAGTGGAAATATAAACATCAGTCATGTTAAAAGTCAACTTATGTCTAACTTTTAACTCTATGGCTTCAATTACTTTAGTAATGTAGCCAGAAAAAAAGAATGGAAAACATACAGGCAAACACACCATTTGCTATAATCAATCTGTAATGAGTGATCTACGATAAGATCTGTGGGGCATTTAGGGTTAACCAGGTTGGGGTCCACTCCATGTTTGGCCACGACATCCCTCATGGCTGCCAGGTCCACCATGGCAGGAATACCACTGTTAAAACAAATTCAAACTAACCTTAAGTACAACAGACAGCATATCGGTGCTAATTGTTTTAGAACTTCGTTCTGTGCACTGTCAAGCTGCTTTGGCTGCGATCCATAAATCAACCAACCAACTTTTTTGAATCTTAGAATTTCTAGGAATCTATTCACATATCCGTTACTTTCACTTAGAAGCTCTACTCATTCAAGATTCTAACTGGATCTGTGATTGGTGCTTAAGTTTGGGTTTCAAAAATGTTTTCTAGCATAACAGCTGGTGTTGACATGAACCAAGTCAAACTCACGTAAAGTCCTGGAGAAGGACTCGAGCAGGAATGAATGGCACCTCTGCTATATTCTGCTGCTGCCGCCACTCCAAGATGCTCTGCACATCATCTTCTTTTGTGTAGAAGCCATCACAGTTACGAATTGCTGCCTCCAGCAAGACACGGATGGACAGAGGCAGCTTGTCTACACAGGGTAACAGGAAAGACGTGATTATAAAGAATGAAAAGTACAATGAATAAACAAAAAGTACATTTTGATTTGAAAAACTCTTTCTAGACTCACCATATCTTGGATTATTAAATTTCTGTGGATTGAAGAACTTGATTTTGCCATCTTTCAGTGTGTCTATCAGATGGCTGTATGGGTGCTCTGCAGAGGGGAACCACGCAGATATCATAAAATAAGTCATGTCTCTTTATAGAACCAGAAACACAACTCAAAACAGTTTTTGAGCTTTGGAAAAGCTTAGAAAATAAGTTCATTGGCATAAAGAAACAGTCAACAACATTACTGACACGTACCAGATCAGTTTTTGGACAGTAAATCTGCTTTGGTCATTAGATATATATACTGAGCCAGACACCCAGCGCTAGCTCCCTGTAAGTCTCTTAGTATAAAAGCGTCTGCCAAGAAAAGTAAAGATATTTTCGTGGTCTCCCTGGTCTCTCAACAGGATATATTGCTATAACATTGGTTCTCAGATTACTAGCTTTGAAAGCAACATGTTAGTGACCATTATGTAACTGAACCTGTACAGGACACACCTGACTGGCCAAAGCATTCTTTACAATAAACCACACTCCTAAGTTTTCAGCTATCTAAATCGTAAATGTGGCATTATTGACCAAATAGAAAAGAAGGAATGTCCCCATGCATCAGGCAATCCTGAAATGCAGAGATAAAAGTCAAGGCCCCCACACTTAGCTGTAAAAGAAATGTAAGAACACGTTTCATGGAACAGTTTCAGGCTAACTCCTACAAATCTGAAAATGCCAATTACACAGCGACAGTATCAATTTCATCTGCAGTGTTTCCTCTAAACATGTCTATCAGTGCAGCAATGGCGTCATTAACGCTGGCGAAAAAAAGGAAAATAAACAAAACACTATAATTTAGATCAATTCACCTAAGTAGACATAAGCCAGTTTGAAACAAGATAGTGCTAGTACTAGTAATTGTAGTACTAAAGGGTTATTACATTCATATGGCAGAATAATATAAACATTCAAAGAAAGAATATGTGTACCTCTTCTATCTCTTTTATAACCAACCATTTTTCCTGGTTCAATAAAATACTTTTGCCCACGGGAAGGGGGGTTCATATATTTTAGACATCAGCATACAAAAACTAAATGCCAAAACTTAGGGCAGAATGGTAAATATAAAGTTAACACATGACAGCATAAACACTAGTTGATCACTACTGAGAACTAAAACTCAAACGACTATGTGAACTCGTTTTTACTGATTAGGAAACCGATCAGACTGCTTTAGGAAAACAACTTACCAAGGAAAATTACATGACTCCGTTGTACACCACCGAGTACCTTTGCTTTATCAGAAAAAGTCATTAACGACCGTGGACCACACTTCTATATGATCATTGCGGGTCTTGTCAGTAAACACAAAACGTACCCTCTTGTAATTCTATAATTGATAGATTTAGCGACAATCGGGTAACAGTGGTTATGACAACAACGGTGTGCGATCATCCTATTACATTAAGTCATCTTGGCATGTGTCCCGATGACAAGGTGTAGAAGACAGCAACAAAGCTAGCTAAGGTTCAACTTGCTAACACTGCCCCTTATCGTGAAGCAGCCTCTCGCTACCCCAGAACTTATCGTACCACTGGCTTTAAGAGATAAGACAAAACAAGGTAATTAACACATCACTTAAATATATAAAGTGCACTGAGGCCGTGAAAGTGTCCAACGAACAAAGCCATATTTGGCTTTTGACAGCACGGTGAATAACAAACAGCTCCGGTTTAGTTGTACAATAAGCATTATCAAGGTAGCTAACGCTAATGTTAGCTTTTATGTTTAACAGTATGACACCGGTACGCATCACATTAATGGACTAAAATTAAACGACAGCCATTCTCAATGGAAGGATATTTGAACCTACGTTTCTCTTTAAAACTTAAATGCCGATCACTGACAGCTTTCTAGGAAATGTTAGCAGAAGACACGTCTTTACCTTTGACTGGGGAAGTGAGCGCCATGATGACTTCTGAAATCAACACGACCCGTTCTCGCAACGGAGAACGCAACAGTCGAGCTGACCAATCAGAGCTCAGAGCTTTACAGTCACGCCCACTCGGTATGAGTAGATAAAAAAACAATGCATTTAAATGAAAAAAAAAACCCACAACATTTAATTAATCATGGAATACTAAATATTCAAATATCACATTATTCAATCGAGCAAAATAATACAATTAAATATGTCATATAGGTGACACACACGGTGATATTTGTGAAGTAAAATGAAGTTTAGAGGATTTACAGAAGGTGTGCAATAATTGTTTAAACTAAATTAGGCAGGTGCATAAGTTTGGGCACCATTGTGATTTTATTGATTCCAAAAACTTTAGAACTAATTATCCATCCATCCATTTAATGGGGGGGGCAATTGTTAGTTTCCCTCCTCTTTGAATATTTTCTAAATAGTATCAACATGGGGGTCTCAAAACATCTCTCAAATGACTTGAAAACTAAGACTGTGCACCATCATGGTTTAGGGGAAGGATACAGAAAGCTGTCTCAGAGATTTCAGCTGCCTGTTTCCACAGTTAGGAACATATTGAGGAAATGAAAGACCACAGGTACAGTTCAAGTTAACGCTCTAAGTGGCAGACCAAACAAATCTTGGATAAACAGAAGAGACGAACAGTCAGAGTCAACCCACAGACCAGCACCAAAGACCTACAACATCATCCTGCTGCAGACGGAGTCACTGTGCATCGTTCAACTATTCACCGCACTTTACTCAAGGAGATGCTGTATGCGAGAGTGATGCAGAGGAAGTCATTCATGCAGAGGAACAAGTAAAACATTCTGGAATGACCATCTTAGTCCTTAGACCTAAATATCATTGAAAATCTGTGGTGTGAGTTAAAGAGAGCTGTCCATGCTCGGAAGCCATCAAACCTGAATCCAGACTCTCATTGGAAGCTAGAGGAAGCGTTTAGAGGCTGTCATTTCTGCAAAAGGAGGATCTATTAACTATTGAGTAGATTTCTTTTTTGTGGTGCCCAAATTTATGCACCTGCCTAATTTTGTTTAAACAATTGTTGCACACTTTCTGTAAATCCTATAAACTTTGTTTCACTTCTCAAATATCACTGTGTGTGTCTCCTACATGACATGTACCACTAAAGCCTTCATCGCCTACAGCTGGTGCAAAACGCTGCTGCTCGCATGCTGACAAACAGTCGTAAGCATGATCGCATTACACCTGTCCTCTACACTCTGCACTGGCTCTCTGTGAAGTACAAAATTGTATACCTATTTTTTAATACCTATTTTTGTAAGGTCCTAAACCTTACAATGTAAAGTGCCTCGATAACATTTGTTGTGAATTAGCGCTATATAAATAAAATAGAATTGAATTTTAAACTCTTGCTGTTTGTTTTTAGTGCTGTCAACAGTCTTGCACCTTCTTATCTTTGTGCGATTTTAAACATGCATCAACCTACAAGAGCTTTGCGCTCTTCTGGCCAACATTTATTACATGTCCCCCGGTCAAGGTGTAAAAGGTGGGGGGGGGTCGCTCCTTTGCAGTGGCAGGCCTTAGGTTGTGGAATATTTTTTCCTTGGAATTACATTTATTCACGGACCTGTCACTTTTTAAATCCAAACTTAAGACCCACTTATTCAGGATGGCTTTTAGTACGTTGATGCAACATTTTTAAGTTTTATTGTGGTTTATTGCGTTTTACTGCTATTCTTTTATTGTTTCTAGTACTACTTGCTTAATATCTGCTCTTATTTCTTTTAGATTACTTGTTGTTTTACTATTGTAAAGCACTTTATGCAACCCTCTTTCTCGTAAGGTGCTATATAAATAAAGGTTGATTGATTGAATTGAATTTTTTTTATCAAAACAACGATTTATACAGGAAAATCAAACATTGACAAGGTTGCCCATCTGTTTTTATTTTAATCTTACTTGTGTCACTTTGAACTGCTCTCTGCCTATCTTGGCCACTGGGACACTTTGAAGTCCGTGTGTGTCCACCGTTTTCAGTGACCCACTATTAGCAGATTCCACCCAAATGGACGTAGCTACGTACTCTACGTAAACCTCTTGGCGTGCACAAGCTCTACACATTAGAGCTCAGTATGCACGAGTCTGAAACACGTTATCAAACTATCTGAACAATACTAAAGAAGTTGTTCGGGTTTTAAAAGCTCATTTACACACTTATAGTAAATAACTTAAAATAAAGTTTGCTTTTTAAACTAACATTCAGATGTAACAACACCATGTAAATAAATCATAAGCAGCTGTTCTTATTAGCTTCATCCAGAATGTCACATTTCAAATACACAATAACTGCTAAATGTACAAAAAAAGGATCATAGTACTTCAAGTACGGTGAATGACGGTTCACCCCCTCCTTTGGCGACCAATTGTGACTACAATAACCTACCAAAGGTGCCATGTGGTCAGCTTTTCATGTCTGGACACAGGGATGTTACTGCATGCTCTCTGACTTGTATGAATAGTGCACAAAATAAGTTGAGTTACAGTCCACAGACAAAAGAGATACAGTACCTTCTCCTAGAACCTGCTGCAGGATGAATCGCGGACAAACGTGAAATAGTGAGAAGCAGCAACATCTCATAGACTGTACAAGTTATGTAATGTAATTAATGACAAGTGAAGAACAGACCCACGTTAACATAAACCGTGCAACTGTTTCTCTCATTAGCACGGGTTCTAGGGCCTGTATTCATGTTTGGTGTTCCTGCAGCGACACCTCTGGCCAATAAGCGAAGAGGACGTATTATGTGGATCGACGCATTTTGTTACATTTTGTAATGTATTTTAACTTTAAACTGATTCGGATCAAATGTACTAATGTGTAATATTTAATAATGATTTTATGATGATGAACAGACTGGAGCAGAGCAGAGCAGAGCAAAGCAAGTGTTATGAAATCTGCTTTTCTTTCACAAACATTCTCATTTCTGTGTCCAAACTTTTGACTGGTAGTTTGCATACACATACGTTTTATAACACATTTATTGTTATAATTAACATTTTAAATAATTCTGTATCCAAATCTAAGCCTCATAGCAGTGAACAAATGAGAAGGACAACTGTTGCATCTATTTTATTATTTTTAATTTGTAGTCTTGCTTCTTGCTTCTGTGTGTAAGTGCGTACCTGCACTCAGTGACATCTTGTATAAAATGTATGGATATAAAATTTCAAAATAGTGTAACCCGCAGAGTGTTCCAAGTAATTGTGTTTTACAAATATCAAACTCTACAACTATTTAGGCGGCCTGGTAGCTCAGTGGTTATGGCAGAGGGCTGGGATGCAGGGTTCGATTCCCATCTGAGTCACCCAGCCCATCCCCCATACCAGGTGTGTCCCTGAGCGAGACACTCAGCGCTAGCTCCCTGAGCCGCCTGTGGTTGTGGTTGCTCACTGCTCCCCCCACCGGGGGATAGGTCAAATACAGAGAATACATTTTGTTGTACATGTAAAACATGTAAAAAATTATCAATGACAATAAAATAGATTCTTCTTTTTCTTGTTCATACTCAGAATTGTAGGTTCCAAAAAGGCTACAAGTGCCCAGAATATTGTTTTTTTCTTATCTGGTGTCAACAACTACCTATTATTCTTGAATATTACCATGAATCATTAGGTTCTTCAAGGAGATTGGCAGTAGTGGCTCCACTCAAGAGCTTAGAACCTCCAGCCCATAGAATGGGAGTCCAGACCCTGTTTTACTCCCTTTTTAGGTTAGAGTAGAGATGGGCCGTTTGACACCGAGGCTTCGAAGCCTGTGTCACTCTAATGAAGCAAACTGGTTCGAAACAGTGTTTCGAAGCGTGTATCGAACCTCCGTGATCACGTGACCGATGACGTTCGAGGCTTTATTCGTCTCAATGAAACACCTGAAGTGAGTTGACTGATTCAAATCATTGGCGCCGTTTCACTCGTTATAAGAGACGCTTAATGCTCAGTGTTCCCTCCCTGCTTCACAGCGCTGCTAGAGAGCCACAAGCGCAGTCACGTTATAAACATATTCATTTTATTCTACACTGTGAGACAAGGACGTCCTTCTGAATAATCCCCACAGTAGTTATATGATCTAAATCTAACGATGTCTCTATGATCATTATCACCACAAGTGTTTTCTGCGGAATTACAGTAAGAATGTGACGCAAACCTTCAGTTGACGTTGAAATACGACCATGTGTGAATCTGCCATCCCGATGGATGTATTTCCGACTCGATTAAGTTTTCTGTTAATGTAATGATCACTGTGTTTACTGTAAAGTAAATGACAAGTCGCAAATATGTTGATAATGAATTTATCAATATAATGTTTACATGTAACGTGACGTGGGATGTGGACCAACGTGCACGGTTTTAAAAGAATGTATTTTTCTTATCTAAATGGTCAATTGAACTGGCACTGTAACCAAATCTAAGCCCTACAGAAGAACAATGAATCTGTGGATTAAATTGCTTAAACTGGGACGCGAACCCGGAATCCACGCGTGATAACGCGCCTCGTAACCTACTGAACTGATGCGGACAATAAGCGTCACTTCTCTTATAGTAACTTTAGAGATGTGATGTGTGCGGTGATTTTTTCATGCTGGTTGGTCTGATCTGGTCCGGTATACCTGGAGCATTTTTCTATTCTAGTCCGTCCATAATTATAGACTTAAAAACTGCACTCGTGGCTGTTTAAAACCGGACCGATCACTAGTAACGTTAGTAGTTTGGAGGTTTGTCAATTATTAGGTGTTTATGGCTGCTATGACGGCAGCTGACCGATAGATGTCACTAGGGGGGTCTTGAGGCTTCGAAGCTTTGAACCTTTTTTCTATACAACCAGGAAGAAGCCTCAAAGGCTTCATAAGGCTTCATTTGCCCATCTCTAGTAGCATCCATTGTAACAGACATGATAAAATATTAATAAAAACATCAGTCATTTAGTTTCTCTGCTAAAAAAAGGAGAAAATATCAGCTCGACGTCCTCAAAGAGTGAAACATCATCACGAGAAAAAGCCCAGAAGAGATAAATGTGTAGAAACAGGAGGAGTGTGAGTGTAGAAGGACGGAGCAGCAGCAGCAGAGCATCCAGATCCACTGATGAT
>JAUMTR010257073.1:0-20529 GCA_032270685.1 Microctenopoma stevenorrisi | reverse complement strand
CGAGGCAGATGGCCGCCCACCCTGAGTCTGGTTCTGCTGGAGGTTTCTTCCTCTTAAAGGGAGTTTTTCCTCTCCACAGTTGCTCAAGTGGGACTGTTGAGTTTTCTCTGTATATATTGATATAATGTGGAAGGTCCTAGACCTTAAACACTGTAAAGTGCCTTGAGACGACTTATGTTGTGAATACTTTATAAATAAAGTGACCGTTGACATGGTCCTGGCCTCTGCTCTACACCTGCAGGAACAGTTTTCATGTGTGACCTCCTTCAGATCACTGACATTAAGAACAAGCAGCTGGATAAAGACGTGACTATTTAGTTTAATTCGGTTTATTATAAGCCACCAAAGCAACTTTATAAATAAAGTTGAATTGAATTGAAACCTCCTGGGTAAGGACGTGAAAAAGTCCTGTGGAAGGGAAGAAGAAATGTCTCCAAGAAACAAAATGAGTCCAGCTGCTATTGGATAAAACCTTTTTGAGCGAACCATGACCAGGATGGGTGAGAACCTTCATAGATAGCCCTGGATACAGCTGACAGACCTGCTTTGACATGTTTAAAGAGGGTCGTTCAGTAAACTGCTTCTCTCACACCTCGCTTGAACCAATCAGCTTCCTGATCCAAAATTCATTGTCCCCATTCATCCCACAAAAGCTTGTTCTTAACGTCAGTGACCTGAAGGAGGTCACACATGAAAACTGTTCCTGCAGGTGTAGAGCAGAGGCCAAGACCATGGAGACTCTACATATAATAAGACGAGTGTTTCAGACAGAGACTGACACGTTTCCTCTCCTGCTCTTTCACCTGGATGAAGGATGAATCAGAGAACAACTGACTTATGAATGTCTGTTGCAGTGAGTCACTGCATCTGATTGAAAAATCCCACCGCATCAGTTTGAGGATTGATCTGTTAACCCTCCATGAAGAACCTACTACTTAAGTAGTTTTAAGTGAAGGAGATTAAATGATTTGAGATTGATCTGGAACTGATTCTCATCACAGCACATTATCATTTTTTTCCTGGACTGTGTAGCCGTGCTATTATCACTCACAGTCATAAATCACTTTATCCTTTCTCAGAAACACAGGTTAACTGTTCCAGCCTCAGTTCAACACTTTAACGTAACACAATTAAGTGATGCTTTGTTTTTTTGCTTCGCTGTCTGATGACTCACCTTAATAAATGTATCCTGATATAACGTCTACAGAGATCTGAGTCATTCAGGTCACACAGTTTACTCTGAGTTAAATCTATTTGTTAGCAACTGGACCCATACGGTTCTGTCCTTACAGACATGTAGTAATATAATACTATTTACTCGATGTGTCGGTCCTTTGCTGCGTAAATGTTTTTTGTGTCTGAGTGAAGTCAGTGTAGAAATGAAATGAAATGAATAATCTCTTCAGTTCAGTTTATAATTTTACCTGTGAACCTCTGAATGTGACTTTATTCATCAAGAATGTTTCTGACAAGTCAACTAAGAATAGAAACAAGATGATTCCAGTGAGTCATCGTGTTTCTTTCTTTCACTGCCTGTACCAGCTCCACTCTGGTGGTGGCCTGAGGCTGCACCAGCTGAGGGGGCTTAGGAAATGCTCCCAGTGTATTTCTAAAAGTCTGTTAGTCACATTCAGTTCTCTGCTGAACTAACTAATCACAGGAGGAGACACAGTCTACAGCAGGAGTTCAGCTGATGTCCCTGATCTGTGAATCCAGGTATATAAATATCAGTGTTTCCCTCTTCATGTTGTTCAAATAAAACAAGATTGTACAATAAATGTTCATGACTAGACAAATAATTAAGGATATTTGTCAGGACACAAACTGAGCAGAAATTTTGCCACGTGTTCAGTAACATTCAGTCCTTCAGTTTTCATAATGCTTTAATCAGAAAAGAACATTTAAACCACAGGAGCAATGTAGGAAAAATACTTAACAAATAAATAACATTTAGTAAAAAAAATTATAAATATTAAATATTGTGTCAACCGTATAAAATGCTCAAACAAATAAATAACAACATAAATAAATAGGAATAATTAAATATTTATAAGCATTTGCGGGTGTTTCTCCAGGTGAAACATTTGCAGTGATTACTCAAGGCCATCTCCAGGACCCTGCTCAGATCTCTCCGCAGAGCCATCAAACCACAGGCTGCGCTGTCCTGCGTGACAGAGAGAGACCAACCTCGTCAGCTCTGATTGATCTTATTACATCATGTGTGGTTTCTGAAGCTATGTGGAAATTTGTGTTTTTGAATTTACCGGCTCCTGCACAAGTGCTGTTACGTTCCTGAAGTAGGAGGACAGAACGTCTGAAGTCTCCAAACCCAACAGCTGGAGACAGAGAAAAGAATGAGTGAATATGTCTCACTAACCTGAGACGCGTGTTAAATGGACGGTCGAATCACGAGACACTCACGCAGCTCCCCTCCGCCAGCAGCTGGGACTGCAGGTTCTGGAAGTTTTCAAACTTTACTTTATTCCAGTCGAGCTCATCTTCAGGTAGATCAGGGTTGTCAAACACTTGCCACGCTCCATCCAGTGACTCATTCACCACCCATAATACACGCCGGCACTACAGGGAACCAATCAGATATCAGGAATTCGCGGGAAACATTTTGGACATGGCTAAAGCTCAGGTGAGGTCAGAGGATTACCTGAGCATGACTGGCTGAAACGACAGGGACGACAGAATCTGGGAAGGAGACGTTAGCGTTGTACTTCATACAGTGAACAGGAAACGGCGCCCCCTGTTGGACAAAAACTCATAACTTCAGTTCTAGGGTTAGGGTTAGGGTGTCAGTGAAAATGAAAGGTGGAAGCACTGTGAGCAGTCGTCAGATGGATTTAAGAAACAGCAGCAGGTAAAATACAAGAAGAGAGAGAATCTGTCAAATCATGCTCTAGTTAATAACAAAGTGTTGAAATCAAAGCATCAAGTCATGATGTGTCCTGAACTTTCTAACATGTAAGAGTCTGTAACAAGTGAAAGCAGCTAAAGCGTCAGACGATGCAGTGAAGACGAAGCAGTTGAACGGTTTGGGGCTGTACCAGCTCTCTCAGCAGTTGGTGGGCATTTTCAACCAGGAGTCCCTGCAGCCGACACAGTGGACTGCTCAGAACCATCATCTGGAGGCTGAGGAGCTGCAGGACGATGAAGACTACTGATGACAGCACCATGGTTTTATGTTGGATGGTCCTTGTTCTGGAGGTTCAGCTGGTCTGTAGCAGGTCCTGATCCCTTTTTCAGAGGTTTTCAAATGATCTTGGTTTTAGTTTAAGTTTTGTACCAAAGAAAACATTCAGAGTTTAAAAAATCTTCACCTGAAGCGGACGCGTTTCTGACCCCGGATTGTCTGATGATGTGGTTTCTGTGCTGAGCTGGTCAGAGCTGAACTGAGATGCTTCAGGTGTTCTGTGAGAGCTGACAACTTTAGGTAAGTTCAGGGAACCTGGAGTAAAGAGAAGCAGCAGGATCAATCAGCCAATCAGAGAATGTCTACCTGTGTGAGTCATCAAACCGCACAGAGTCTGATTTAGACCACAGCAGCTACGACCTGGACCAGGACCAGGTGAGTCACAGCGGGTTGATTCTTGTTCACAATCCTTTAAAAGGTGAATTAATACCAGTTTGTTTGTGTGAGGTTTGACACGAGAACAGCTTCAGCAGCACTTCTCCTGAAACCAGCTGGGAAAATGTGCTGAAGCAAACAAAGATTCTCCAAATTGTTACCTCCAGAAAACTCAGTGAAGTTCAACTCGTGAAACAGTTTAAACCTGTCGCCTCAATTTATTTCCACTTTTTCAACTTCAGCCCAACAAACTCTGCCTGCCCGAATGTTGACCTTCATAAATCTACTCACATCTAATTTCAACAAACAGTTGAACGAACAATGGTTTCCAACGCCTTCTGATGTGTGCTGTGAAAACCGAAATAAAATTCCAACGATGGTTTTCACACAGAAAATAGAAATTGTGTTGGTCTCAAATACTGATGGAGGAAACTCGTCGGACTAATCTGCTGAATGCAGCGATGAAACCTGCAGAATTATTAGAAAGTCAAACGTTAGGTGGAGTTAAATCAAAGACGAACCCTGACCTGAGAGTCAACGGCAGAGGCTCCAGATCTCACTGAACCTTCACACTTCATTAGAAGCTGAATTTCAGATGCGTTAATATTTATCGGCGCCACAGCTGTATGTTGTGACACAGTTGCCATTTGTCATAATAAGGCAGCAGATTTTCCATTAGCAGGTTTCCCCCATTCGCAGCGGTCAGAAACATCAAGCGGCACATGGAAATGTGGAGGCTCGTCACTACAAACTCAGACGGAAGTTTCATTTAGTGCCACCCATCAGACCGCTACCCGTGACTTCATACGTGAAACGGGCTGGAAACCTCATGTTGAACATTTAATATCTGAACACTAATGACCTTGAGTGAAAGCGAGAACGCAGCTGAGTCACGTCAACCAATGATTCCCAGGCTGAGACCAGGAGCCAGTTTTCAGTAGCTTCCACTTTGAGGTGTCAGTCAGCGCTGAAATGAAACTTAACCATTAGAGCTCATGTCACCAGCGCTGCACTCGGTGCTTCGAGCACAAGTCCCAAAGTTGTGTCATCATAACCGACCTGCAGGCTGATTCGCTGACTCAATAAAAACTGCTGTAAAAAAGTTTCCAGTGCTTCATCTCACAGTTTGTTCCCTGACCTCTGTGTTCTTCGTTAGTGAACAGGCAGACGTGGAAAATAACTAAGTACCGTACAGTCTCCTTTGGGAGAAGACAAGACAAGGTTTTTTTTCCTCCGTTCTAAATTAGTATTTACTGAAGTAAAACTAAAATCACCTAGTTATGAATAAAAAAATACAAAAAACAATTTTCTTTAAGCAAAAGTCAGAAATTAGATTTAAATGTTTAAGATTTTTGTCAGATTAATTCTGAACAAAATATTGATTGGTGATTCAAATTCATTAAAAATAAAATTCAAATAGACCTACTGTTCAAAGTGATGCAGCAGGTTCTGGTCCTGGTCTTGCTCTGGCTGCTGGTTGTTGTTGTTCTGATGAGCATCTGGGATGTTGTTATTTATATAAAGCTTCATCCTGTCAATGATAAAATGAAACTCTTGATGATTTTATTTAAAGCAAAAACTGAGCAAAAATGAAATCTGGAAAATCCCACCTTCACAGTAAAAGCTGAGGAGAAAACCTCATCGTGACCTGATGCAGCTTGTTGAGTTAAAATTTTCTGTATCTGTAATTAACATTAGTCCAAACTGGTTTGTCTGTTATTTACCTTTCTTCTGTGTTCAGATGTTTTCAGACTAAACTGAAACTTAGATACATAGATTTATTTTTAAATACTAGAGACACTTACAGAATATACAGAATTAAAAGTAAATAATTAAAAAAATGTGAAATGCTTTGTATTTACGTATTTTACATACTTTGCAAGATGTTGCATTGAGAAATACATTCACAGGATTCCTCTTGGTTGTTATAACTAAGTGATTCAGACTTTTATTTACAGGCTTTCACTCTGTGTACGATCAACTTTAAACATTTGTTATTGTCTATCGATCGAGCCAATAATTGTTCTTTTTAAAATCCCATTCAAATATTTAAATCGTTATTATTTTCTACAGTCGGTTAATAAAAGTGTTTTCAGCTGACTTAACATATGAACAAGCTGGAAACTAAACATCATTGTTTGTGCAGCGTGAACGTTTCCCCACAAAACAGCACAGAGCTGTCCGTCATAGTTTTGGTCACAATTGGTTTTAGATTCCACGTTGTGTGTTTATCGCTCTGCATTAAGCTCGACTGAGTCATCGCGACTCCTTTTGTGGTTTAGTGTCAGTTTACATTTACAAAGAAAGAGTGAAGATGTCGGAGCAAGAGAGAAAGAGACAAAGCCGGAAGTTCAGGTTCAGTTTGCATTTAGAGAGAAAACAGGAAGGAAGTTACGTAACCTCTCATTTCTCTGCTAAACCATTGAGAAAACACTGGAGTAGTAGCAGGGTCTCTTTTCTAGAAGAGGAAAGTCCTCGCTTTCCACTTTAAAAGGAAAACTGTTGATTCAGCATTTTGTCCTCAGACCCAGAACCGGCTGCATCAGCACTAATCTCATCTAATATTTTATTAACAGCAAACTAACCATCAGAATCTAAAGCCTCTGTTTGTGCACAGGGTGTGAGAGACAACCTGACAATCAAATGATTTTCAGTCTGGAGTTGTACTACTAATACTGCGCTGTGTATATTATGCCATGCAACTGTATTATATATTACAATATTTAATTTTATTTAAGTCCAGCAATTACAGTAAATTACCAGCAGCTGAATTAACTGCAATTTCATTGCATAAACTCCAAAAGCTCATATATAACATTTAATAACATATAATATATCTGTTGCCTGATGTAGATTTTACAGTCAACAATATTTAGGTTCAACTTATGATCAGAATCAGAACCAGAACTTTTATTATTTATTTATTTGTTGATAAGGTGCAACATAAACACACATAGTAAATACAAGTAGCTGCAGAAGGATAACAGTGCAAACATGCTATTAAAGTATTTAAACACTTACATATGTGTTTAAATACACACACACATATATAATATGTGTTTAAGTACACACATATATATATATATGTAAGTGTTGATCAACTTCATTTGAACAGCACATTTAAAAACAATTAAAGTGCAACAACAACAATTATTAAAGCTGTAGCAGGTGGTTACGGAGATCTGTGCAGGGGCAGTGGCAGACACATCAGCCAATAAGAGAGGGACACAGCTCCTTATTAGGCTGATGGCGAGCAGGTGTGCCGCGCTGCCTGATGGGACTTGACTGGGTGAACTGGGGCTCTTGTAATTCTAAAGAATGTTGTTTTAAGGGTTTTAAATAATGACTGGGTCTACCAAAACAGATAATAGATAGTTTTACAGATTGACAAGCTGTGCAGGTTAGTCTCCTGCCGAGGTATGTTTGAACTTGGTTAGATTGAGTTGTTTTATTGTGGTTATTTTTGTCTGTTTGGCAGTAAACCCACTGCTGTGGCCTCTTCATTGAAGCCCCTGTGTAGATTTGTATACGCTGGGCTGTGTGTAATATGCTACAACCCACCACCCCCCAAAGCCCCCCCCCCCGCCCCGAAAGGTTAGGGTTAGGGTTAGGAACGGCTAAAGTCACAAATGTATAACAGATCTACGACTCTTGGTTCTATCAGAGGGGCAGAGCGGGTATGAATCTTAAACTCAGTTCAGTATTTATCTGGAAGCAAGTGAAGTGACATGAGGACAGAAGTGAGAGTTTTCTTTTTCTTTGCTCCAGTTCTGAGTCTAACTGCAGCAATGTGCACCGCCTGCAGACACGGCCAAAGCAGAGAGTTACAGTCGTCGAACGTGGGGAAACGAGAGCTGCAGTAATGATTCAGATTCAGATTTTACTTGTCACATGCACAGTCCTAAACAGTACCATATGAGTGAAATGCTTAGATGACTGACAACGACCTCAGAAATATCAGCCATAAAAGAACAATTAATTTTTTTCATGAAATGCAATAATGTGATCTATATTTTACAAAAGGTCAAAGTTATTGTCCATTGGACTCTGTCCATGAGGTCCGGGGTGTGCGCAACTGTGCATGTGTGTCCCGATGAGGGGGCCTGTGCAGTCCATTCCAGCGGTGGCTGAGGTCCACTGAGTTCCTTTGCGGTCTTCCTGCCCTCGGTCAGCCTTGGAAGGGAAATCTATGCGGTGAGATAAAAGAAATATTAATAAGATGACAAGAAATGACCAGATGTGCAAGTGTATGCAGATGAACATGGTTGACATTTGTAATGTAAGATGTGCATGATGAGTGTGTATGCAGTTGAAAAAATGAATGTGCAGAGTATGAGTGCGCATAAGTGTATGAGTGAGAGTGTGAGTGTGCTCTTCTGGATCCAGAGTGTTGGTCCTGAGCAGCGGTCAGCGGTCTGGTTGAGAGCCCGGATCGCCTGTGGGAAGAAGCTCCTCCTCAGTCTCTCTGTGTTGGTTTTCAGAGAGCGGAAATGTTTTCCCGACCGCAGCAGAGAGAACAGTCCATTGCTGGGGTGGCTGAGATCCTTCACGATCTTCCTGACCTTGGTCGAGCTCAGTGCAGATGGTGCCCTCAGCTGATCGCTGCCGATCTGTCCTGCATGGTGCTGTTCTCAAACCAGGTTGTGATGTTCCCCGTCAGGAGGCTCTCTGTGGTGCAGGTGTAGAAGTTCCTGAGCAGCCTCGAGGGCAGTCTGAAATGCCTCTTCACAGAAAGAAACCCCCTAGTTTTGGTAACTTTAGCTGAAATAAACATGCTTTGAAATGTTATTGTTTAAAGATGGGTTCATAAATATTTAATGACGAGAGATGACATCATCACAAGACAAATTATATGAAACATTGTTTTATAAAAATTAAAAAAAAAAAAAAAAAATTAAGCCAAGGAGGAGCATGTGGGGGGTAAACTGGACCTACAATTGACCCTTAAGGAACGACACAGTGGACTCAATCATCATCTGGAGGCTGAAGCGCTTCAGGACAGGGAAAACTACTGATGACAGCACCATGGTTTTATGTTGGATGGTCCTAGTTCTGGAGGTTCAGCGGGTCTGCAGCAGGTCCTGATCCCTTTTTCAGAGGTTTTAAAATGGATCTTGGTTTGGTACTAAAGCAAGTTTAAAAAATCTTCACCTAAAGTGGACGTGGTCCTGACGCTAGAAGATGGCGTTGTACTTCATACAGTGAACAGGAAACGGGGCCCCCTGTTGGCCAACACTCATAACTTCAGTTTTAGGGCTAAGGGTTAGGGTGTCAGTGAGAATGAAAGGTGGAAGCACTGTGAGCAGTCGTCGGATAGGATCATGCTCTAGTTAGACGCTGGTTGTTTGGTGATGTGGTTCCTTTGCTGAGCTTCATCCAGCAGTGACCTTCAGCTCCCGCTGGAGCAGTTTACAGGCGAGTGTGAAGTGGCGGGGGTAAGAGTCAGCACCTCTAAATGTGAGCCCATGGATCTCAGCGGTGTTGGTCAAAGGCCAAACGTTTGTTACACAGGGGCTATAACACCATGAATGAGGGGAGGGCCTTAACCACTGAGCTACCCGGCCGCTCAGTGGTTAACGTATGGGCCTGAGGTAAGGCAGATCTATAGGATTAAAAGGTTTACATAGTTCCTGTCTTGATTTTAATTTTAGTCTAGTCTTTGAGTGAAGCTGTCATTTCTTTTATTGTCATTCTAACCGAGTCTTACAATCTTGTATCCAGCAAAGTCATCTTTCTGATCCTGTGTTGAGAGTCTAAACAGGGGGACATAGATCGGTGCTTACTCAGTACAGCCACTACTCCAATGTCTTGATGATATGAAAGCATGGATGGCTTTTAATTTCTTAAAGTTTAATGACAAGAAGACTGAGGTCTTGGTGTTTGGTAGCCGCAATCAGACAAAAAATGTGCATCTAGACTCCTTGTCTCAATATAATAAGCTAATGGCCACAAACCTGGGGTTTAAACTAGATGCTGATTTTAAGCTCGATTGCCAAATTAATGCAGTGGTAAAATCAAGCTTCTTCCAACTGTGGAAGCTGGCCAAAATAAAACCCTTTCTCTCCTGGCAGCACTTTGAGACAGTAATTCACGTCTTTGTAACCACTCGGCTGGATTACTTTACTTGGCAGATGTTTTTATCCAAAGCGACTTACAGGGAGCTAGCGCTGGGTGTCTGGCTCAGGGACACACCTGGTAGGGGATAGATTAGGAGTCAGACGGGGTTCGAACCTGCAACCTTCTACTTCCCAGTCTGATGCTTAACCCATTGAGCTACCAGGCCCAATAGGTAAAGTAAAGTAAAAAGTAGGCACAGAGAAGGACCTCAATGGCTCATTACACCCCACAGTTTGTATAGTTTTATAATAGCAGGAGAAACTCTTTAAAAACAGACATTAGTCAGATCTACGTCACAGTTACAGTAGTTAAACTACTTTAGTGTTGCACAGTTAGAACAAAGCTTGAAGAGAAAAATCTAAGCACACAATGAAAAACCTCTGACTGCTGTTTATTATTTTAAATTTACATTATTTTAATTATTTTGTCTTTTCCTTTCTTTGCAGTGCGTATTATAAATAATATAGTAATATAATTAGTACGAAATATCATTTTTACTAATTGAAATTATTTAAATATAGTGACAGAACTGACCAATGAAACATTTAGGTTAAATTCCATTTAATTTTTTATTATTTATTTTATAATAACAAGAATTCAAAAAATGCATAATAAACATTAATCAATTATTAAGACAAAAAAAGCAGAAAATACTCAAAAACACCTTTTTATTATTTTTACTATCTTATCCTATCACTTTGTCGTAGAAATGTCTCAACATGCGCCTTCTTTAGGAAGTTTCGTCATTTTAATTCTCTTCCTGTGTTGTCATAGAAATGTCATTTCAAACTTAAACTCCCTCTGTTTATGTTTTGGCTGATTTTTTGATGTCACTCCCACTCTAATATCTATCCTTTAAGTTTTATCAACCTTTATTACATCTTTTCATCTGCTCTTCAGTGAACTTTCATCTTTCATAAACAATTTCTACATAGAAATATATTCTTCTTTCCATATGCTTCATGTAGAGACAGGACTCAGCGACAAGGCAGCGCATTCACTTTCATGTTAACATTTCTCTGCCAAGTCTCCTTCATCAGAGCTGTCTGTGTTTAGAATAGAAGAGAATAGGCTTTTATTGTCATTGTACAGGGAGGACAACGTAATCATGGGTGCTCCACCGTGCAGCGGTGCATTTACACAGGAAAGGAAATAAAAACACTGAGATACAAATTTTAAAAAGAGAACAAGAAGGAATAAAATAAAGAGTGTTGGTCATATATACATGGGTGGGAGTGATATATACATAAGGCAATGATATACAGACATGATGATGACACACCTGGTAGGAGATGGACTAGGAGTCAGACGGGGTTCGAACCCACAACCTTCTGCATTCCAGTCTGACGCTTAACCCATTGAGCTAGCAGGCCACTGAGAAAACAGAGAGAAGAGCACACTCCTCTGCTCATCAGTGGAGAATATGTGGAAACTGTCTCCACCCACATTTCCTCCGACCTCTCCTGGACCCACAACACCAAGGCCCCGGTGAAGAAGGCTCTGCAGCGGCTGCATTTCCTGCAGGTTCCCAGGGAAAATAATCTGGAGAAGAAGCTGCTGCTGGCCTTTACCACTCCTCTGTGGAGAGTGTATGTATCACTCCCACCCATGTATACATGACCGACACTCTTTATTTTATTCCTTCTTATATCTCAGTGTTTTTATTTCCTTCCCTGTGTAAATGCACCGCTGCTGGGTGGAGCACCCATGATTACGTTGTACTCCCTGTACAATGACAATAAAAGCCTATTCTATTCTATTAATTTCTTTTTGTAGTTTATTCTGTGCCTTCATTTCAGTTGAACAGTAGACAGATGAAATAAACATGGCAGAAGTTGACTAGTCAAAATTAAATTGCAGAAATCTTTAAGTCGCCTTTTGACCAGTCACATTGTCATTCGCAAGTCAAAGTGCATTTCTAGATATCTGTAATACAATTACGCATATTCGAGTAAAGACTGTTTAATGTTAAAAGGTCTCGCCATAGAAAGGAGACAGTCACAATGTGGTTCAAGATATCGACATGACGCGTCAGATATCTTTAACTTGTGAGTAGCAGAAAAGACGCTGCAGGTTTCCTGGGTTCAGCTTAATAACTTTTCATTTCCGGGGTCTTGTTTCTTTAAATGCTGGGGTCTGCTCACGCGCTGCCTGTGACGTAACTTGGCGGCGGGGCTCCGGCCAGGTATGAGGTGTGCAGACAAACCAGAAGCGGAAAAGGTGAGTCAACGTGACGTCTAACAGAGAAACGGTTCGAGAGGAAAGTCTGCGCGCGGACAGGGAGGGACGCTCGAGCACGGCGCGTCTGGACGGACTGAGTTGTTGGTTCCGACCCAGCGTCGTGCCGCAGACGCTGGAGTGAGGGCTGAGACCGAGCTGATAGTGTTGGACCTGACTCCTGCTTCACCAGGTGTGTAGACAGCTGTTCTTACCTTTGTCTGCACGTGTTCTGCTGAACGAACCAGCTGAGAACCAAACGAACTGACTAACAGAACCTGAGCGTGAACTAATGAACCAGGCAAACGGTCTTTGGACTGTGAGTTGAGCACCCTGCTGCTCCCGTTCTTCATTAGTAAAGGTTCTGTGTAGAACTCTGGTGAGGGCAGGCAGAAACAGGCAAAACACCATCCGGGCTCTGTGGGTTCCGATTAGAACCAGATGTCTCCTAAAATTTATTTCTGTGACATCACTCAGAACCTGTGGATGTCATAACTGGGCCTTTTCATATTAGTTCAGTGCTACAGCTGACAGGGAGGACAACATACGTCCATTTTACAGTGTCTGAAAAGCTCAGGAGGATTTTTAACAAAGGCAACAGAACCCGGTCCAAACACCCAGACCCAGTAATGTAGTGTCTGAATCCAGTGCAGTGAGGAATGTGCAGATCTGTTGGTGGACCCAAACACCAGAAGAACCAGTTCATCTACACCTAAAGACAAAGGCCAGTTGTTTGAAGACAGTGATTTCTGGACGGGGACATGACTGTTCTCAGGTATAATCACAGGCTCACTGAGCCGGTCTGTCAACTGTACCCAGGAGTTCCACAGTCGGTCACACCCTGGCTCAGGTGGTCCCAGTAACGGCACAATCCTCAGGTTTATGAACCTAGTCCAGGAACTAGAACCAGTCCAGTTCCCATTTTCCTCTTTTTTCTCAGCTTGAATTAAGCAGCTAAACCAGGACCGACCAGACCCGGAGCAGCCGTCAGCCCGAGCGAGCTGCTGGGTCTGGTTTCCACAGAGGATCAAGACTCTGGATCCTGGTCTGGCTGAGGCTGTAAGATGCTGCTGAACTGTAAGACTGTGACGGGGATCCTGGCGATACCGGTGCTGGGGTGAGTGTGTACACAAACACTGAAGTACTATTGACTTTACTGCTGCTGAGGTACTGGTGCTACTACAGTGAGTACAGGGTGGAACTGCAGCTGAGAAAAACTCTGTTCAAACACTGCTGCATAAACATTTACACAAAGTTTCCAACTGTAAAAACAAAATAAATTCTTTGTTGACATGCTGGTTTTTCCAGCTCGGCTTCAGAAACTGAGCTGTTCAGGTGTTAATCAGCTGTAAGACAAACCCGGGGGACTTAACGTGGGATCAACTAATACAACTGGACCGTGGTATTCCTCCGCCCTGAGGTGTGTCCTCATCCTGGACCCGGTCCAGAGACTTTACCTGACCCATGGGAGGTGTAGGTTGGTGGTTCCTGCTTCTGTGATGTGTTGGATGATCTGTGGTCCAAACACGTTTGTTTGTGAGGGGGAAGCCGAGGCTCACGTACGACGCAGAGAACAAACTGAACGTTACCTCAGACAGTTCATCGCAGTGAAACCTGAGTGTGCTTTATAAATAAAGTTGGATTGGATAAATATCTGAATTTGCTTTAACAGACACTTGAAACCTGATGCAGGAAGTGTTCAGGTTTATTCAGGAAGTCGGTTACATACCAGAGATTCGTTACAGTCACAAATACTGGC
Source organism: Microctenopoma stevenorrisi (assembly GCA_032270685.1). Classification (NCBI taxonomy): domain Eukaryota; kingdom Metazoa; phylum Chordata; class Actinopteri; order Anabantiformes; family Anabantidae; genus Microctenopoma; species Microctenopoma stevenorrisi. The sequence goes on along the minus strand of JAUMTR010257073.1, from coordinate 6,862 downwards.
CTGTGGATCCACATGGGGGGGGGGTGCACCAGCATCAGTTCTGGTGCTGTTTATCCCCTGGGGGGTGGGGTGGGGTGGGGTGGGTGGGGGCACAGACCGCCCTCGGTGTCCCTCCCACTGAAATCTCTTCTGTTCTTTTTTTAATATTTCACTGTTGTTGATGCTTGTGTTTGTGTTTGAACCCACAGACTCGTGTACTGGTACTTCTTCCTGCCGCTCAGGTAACACACACACACACACACACACACACACACACACACACACACACACACACACACACACACACACACACACACTCACTCTGTCAGAATAACCTGTATTTATTGAGCGTGCTCCTGTTTTTCAGGCTGTTTCCAGAGGAGACTGTGATAACACCAGATGATGGGTGAGTAGTCTGGGTGTAGTCTGATTTTCTTATCAGCTCCAACTTAGTCCTCAACCTTTGAACAGTTCTCAGCTTTTGACCTCACGGTAACATGAAAACAAAGCTGCAGCTTCACCAGTGACCGTGATGAATCGCTCATTTCTGTGGCCACACGTGAAAAACCTGTACTGGTTCGGAGAGCTCTTTACCCTGCTTCTCTCTCACACACACACACACACACACACACACACACACCAGGGGGGAGGTGCTTAAGCTCTGCGGAGGGAGCGGAGCTGCAAACGTAGCTGATCTGTATGTGGTGACTCTCCGGCTCTTCCTGAAGATGCCGTCCAGACTCACGATCCCGAAGCCAGTCGAGGCTGGAACACATGTTAACAGAACGCTGAATGTCAGTACATCTTTCCAGAGAGACTGAGTCGGGTTCTGTTTCTCTCTAAGTCAGCTGTTCACCGTGATCTTATGCATCTCTTCACTTTCCAACTAGTTTCAGCTGTTAAATGGAAAATAACACTTTATTTAAATGTATTTAGTTGCTGTAGTTAAGGTTTTTAGCTTTTAGTGGAACTGGGTTTCCGTGAAACATATGAGTCAACCTAAAACTGCTAAAGCTAAAGCTGGAGAACCCTGACAGAACCCTGACTCCTCAGAGAAAGGAACTTTGCTGAGCTGTGGATTCAAACCCCGGCACTCCATCATGGAGGAGACTGAGCTCAGCTTATATTATTCCATGATCGGTTCTGTCTGTTCTAGTTCTCTGCAGGGAGCACGGTAAACGAAGAACACACACACTGACACATTCAAACCAATCTGCAGCAGCTGCAGTTCTGTTTTCCTCGTGGACCTTGTCTGGTACCTGGAGGTATGTAAATGGTGGATTATTGCAGCAGATTACACAGAACGTGTTGTGACTGTGTTTTGTAGATGTCTTATCTCTGCTGACGTCGCCACCAAGCACTATCAGTTCCACCTGGTTGCTCCGGATACGTGAGTATCATGAAATGAAAATGTATTTGAATAAATCGTAAAGAGATCAACTTTACTGTAGTTAAGTATAATGGTCAGAATTATTATTATTTAAAAAATTAGATGTTTCATTGACTTCTCACAGTGATGAAGAAACATGTCGGTGATGAACTCCGCACCGTGTTTATCCCAACGTGTTCTTCAGACCTCTTACGTGTCTGCAGCAGACGAACAGCAGCTCACCTGTGGTTGGCTATTAGAGTGTAATGCTGCACATATTCACACAGCGTGGGTCATGAGAGAGGGGAACATGTCCGTCCCCCACGTCACCAGTAAACGGGAAATCCCTGCAGCAGTCTGACCTGCAGTGTAACACGAGGAGGGAGGAGGAGGGTGACGCTGTAAAAATGGGTGGCTCTGTATCCTGACAACAAGTCATGAATGCTGACACAACACACACAGGAACAAACACTGGACACAGAAGACTTGGCACCACTACAGGAGACATGAATCAAAAATGAATAGAACCCGATAGAACAGCTTTATTGTCATCAAGTACACAATAACATGACAAACAGGATATAAATAGACGCTAAACACACACAGAACCACAGACACACACCGCGATGAGGCTACATGTTTGTTCTTATGACTCAGACGAAGAAGCTGCTTTAGTCAGGTTTAGACACGTGTCTTCTGCCTGTGTGTCAAGTGTCTGAAGCTCCTTTCTCTCCTGAGGCTGATGCTAACCCAGGTGTAACGCTATACCAGGCTGTGCTACACTCAAACAGCTTCTTCTCGTGGTTTCTTCTGAACCTTTAGGATGAAGACACTCTGTCGGGCCTGTTTACCACAGGAGACGTCCTCAGTTGTGTCCCTAAGAATTTAAAAGAAGCTTGTTGGCTAGGATGTTTGGGACAGGTTTTTCGTAAGTGTCTTTACGATGCGTTAGTTCCTGGTCCTTTCAGACATGTTGGAGAAAAAAGGAATCCCTCCACAGAGTTTGGATGACATCAAACTCTGCCTGTCACAGAAGTTTCTCTGCCTAAATGAAGACAAGACTGCGAGCATTTTGTTTGGCGAGTCAACCTTGGGCCGATCGCTCCTTCACAGTTAGGCCCTAAGTTGTGGAATAGTCTTCCCTTGGAATTACGTTTAGTCACGGACCTGTCGCTCTTTTATTGTTTCTAGTACTATTTTCTTAATTTCTGCTCTTATTTTTTTTATATTGCATTCTGTTTTAATTAGTTTTACTACTGTAACACACTTTGGACATTTTCAGGGTGTAGTAAGGTGCTATATAAATAAAGGTAGGTTTATGGTTCCTGATCATTTAGTGATTTATAAATGAGGCTTAACAAGAAGCCAATGGAGAGAAGCTGTGTAGGAGAAATGTGTTTTACCTGTCAGGGGTCACCTCCTGTTTCAAACTGCCTTCCTGAGCAGATACATCTCATTAACAGTAACTGTTTACAGTCTGTGATTTATTTTTTTTTAATTTGTTTCTATTTTTTGTGTAAATATGTTTCTTTCTGTCACACAGGAAGCTGCTGGGTCTTAAATATTACAACACTGCTAACTATCTAGCTACAGTTGTGTTCAAAATGAGTTAACCCCCACTGAAATCAAGTGTTTTGGCCAGTTTGACATTGATTTTGACCATTTCAGTCATCTTGTTTACAATTAAATCAAAGAGGCACTTGTAAGTCAGACAAATCTAACATAACATTTATAATGAAACAACCACAAATGGCTTTTCTGTGCTCACATCATTCAGTTTTATTCAACCCCCAAGTTCATGACGTACTGCATCACATTTTCTTCCACTATCTCCTGGTACTGAAGAGAATTCATGGTACCATGCACACACTGAAGCTTCCCTGTACCTGCAGAAGTAAAACAGCCCCAAAGCATGATTGACCCCCCGCCATGCTTCACAGTAGGCAGGGTGTTCTTTACCTCATAGGCGTTGTTCTTCCTCCTCCAAACATAGTGTTGATCCATGGGCCCAAACAGTTTTAAATTTGTTTCATCAGTCCACAGAACACTATCGCAAAACTTTTGTGGATGTCCACATGACTATTGGCATACTGCAGTCGACTCTTCTTAGTCTTTGGAGACCTGCCTGGGAGTTCTGGCATGGAGGCCTTCATTACGCAGTGTGCGCCCTATTGTCTGAGCTGAAACTTCAGTACCCGCATCTGACAAATCTTTTTTCAGTTCCTCAGCAGTCACACGGGGACTTTTCTCCACTTTGTGCTTCAGGTAGCGCGCAGCAGTCGAACTCAGCATCTTCTTTCTGCCACGACCAGGTAGCTTTTCAACAGTGCCCTTTGCCTTGAATTTGAGAATGATGCTTCCCATGGTGTCTCCATGAATGTTTAACCTATTTACTTCACTTTGCTTGGCAGACGCTTTTATCGAACCTGCGACCTCCTACATCCCAGTCTGACGCTTAACCCATTGAGCTACCAGGCCGCTAGTATCTTTGCAATCTTCTCATAGCCCTTGCCCTTCCTGTGAGGAGAAATCACCTCCTCTCTTGTCTTCCTGGACCATTCTCTTGACCTCACCATGCTTGTAAACACACCAGTAAATGTCTAGAAGGACCTGAGTATCACAGTTATTTTAAATCTGCCTAATTGGTGCTTATCATGCTTGCTTGCTGCTCGTTGACATCCACAGGTGTTTCCAGTACCTGATTGAAAACACTTACCATACCATACCAAATTTATTTATAAAGCACTTCAAAACAAACCACAAAGGCACAAAGTGCTGTACAGAAGGTAAAATAACATAAAACAATTAGAATCAGATATAAGTCAGTTCATGAATAAAATAATCAAACAGAATAAGAACACGATAAAATTATATACAATCTAATAAAAAAAAACACAAATCAACATCAAACAAGGGTGTCCAAAGCCAAAGAGAAGAGATGGGTTTTTAAAAAAAGATTTAAACGTTGACGGAGAAGAAGCCAGTCTAATATGCAAAGGTCATTCCACAGTTTAGGAGCTGCAACGGCAAAAGCACGGTCCCCTCTAAGCCTACGCTTGGTTTTAGGCGTACTCGGGAGCAGCTGACCAGTTGACCTGAGAGACCGCGGAGGTATATAGGGCTGTAAAAGCTCAGACGGGTAGGGAGGGGCAAGACCATTTGTAATGGTCGGCAAATAAAATAATTTTAAAAAGAATCCTAAAATGTGCGGGCAACCAATGGAGTGAGGACAAGACAGGCGAGATGTGCTCGTATTTCCGTGTGCCAGTTGAATGAACCTCTGTTTTTCCTTGTAAGAGGTCATTCTGAACACAATTACAAATGTACATTGAATTCCCTAAAACCCGTTACAGCATTGGGGGTTGAATAATTTTGAACACAACTGTAACTAGTGGTAGCAGGTTTAGGAGCAGATGCCCCTTGTTCTGTGATACTGGACGGCATCATGAATTACTTCTCCCCACAGACTTTAGTAAAGACTTTTAATAGATTCTGGTTAATAACGTGCATCATGAGTCGAGGAAGAGCTCATGATTTCAGCACATTCTGTGCTGTACGACGCCTAAATACACGTAGATGTGATTTGATTTACATTTTAATGGTCTCTGAGGTTCCTGCTTCAGAACTAACAGGTAATGTTGAATTAATGACACAAACCATGTGACTGGGAGGTCAAGGTGACAGCAGCAGGTGGTTCTCTGTGATGACTCAGTTTTTGGAGCTGTAGGCCTGGTAGCTCGATAGGTTAAGTGTCGGACTTGGATGCAGAAGGTCACTGGTTCAAAACCCTGTCCGACCCCTAGTCCCCTACCAGCTGTGTCCCTGAGCCAGACACAAAGCGCTAGCTCTCTGTCAGTCGCTCTGGATAAAAGCGTCTACAAAGTAAAGTAACAGGTGGTTTGTTCTCTGGAACCCGGAGTTGTGTTCTTAGTACCTAAAATGTTCTGCCTCTGTTCAGACTTTGTTGAGGTCGTGGTCCATGTGAGAGAAAAATTCTGCTCGGATTCATTACGCAGTCTTCAGACATGTTTAACTGTCTGATGCAGCTTTTCTGTTCCCAGTTACTGACCCTTTAGATTTAATGGCATGTGGCTTCTGCAGCCTGTTTGTGTAGTTTTCTGATGGAAACTCTTTGTGTTTCAGTCTGGTGTACAATCAGCCCAGCATTGTGAAGGGGTGAGTAACCTTTACTGTACCAGCTGTGTATGACTGTTGGCTCTGGTCTTGTTGTTGACACCTGCGTCTTTGGTTGTAGTCGTACCGATGTGGTCACAGTGACGCCGTGGTTGGCTCCTATTGTCTGGGAGGGAACCTTCAACCCCGTTCTATTTGACAGCATCTACAAACCACAGAACATCACCATCGCAGCCACGGTGTTTGCTGTGGGAAAGTATGTCAATGTTCTTCTTTCCATTCCAACCTAAACGTGTAGCTTGACTTTTGACCTGGAGCTAACACTGAAGATCATCTCCACAGCTACATCAGGTTCCTGAAAATCTTCCTGGAGACGGCAGAGCAGCACTTCTTTGTTGGTTTTAAAGTGCAGGTGTACGTGTTCACGGACCGACAGAACGAGGTTCCTCATGTGAATTTGGCCCCCGGCAGACAGGTAAACGCTCACAGAACGGTCCACTCGAATAATCTTGGAGGTCTGTACTTTACAAAACCAACCTTTTTGCTGCTTGCTCCACCTGTAGCTGGTGGTGATTCCAATTCCCAGCTCCAAGCGTTGGCAGGAGATCTCTGCTCGCAGAATGGAGCTCATCCAGAAGCTGATAGAGGAGAAGCTTCGTAACTCTGTCGACTACATCTTCTGCCTGGACGTCGACTCCCAGTTCCACGGTCGCTGGGGAACTGAGTCACTGGGAGGACTGGTAGCTGTTATACATCCTGGTCAGTACAAAGCTCCTCCTACCGCTGGTACTTTACTTTACTTTACTTGTCGGACGTTTTTATCCAAAACGACTTACAAAGAGAAGACTCTAGCTGTTACCATTCTGTTTCCTTAAATTTTAAGATACTACAACAAAGAACCCTGATAAGATCTAACTCGTCAAGACAAAGAACATGCATAGGAGTTGTTTAGTGCTAGACAACGTTTGTGTGTGTGTGTGTGTGTGTGTGTGTCTCACGTGAAGTACTTTTTAGACAAGTGAGTTTTTAAATGTTTTCTAGAGGTGGTGATACTGTCAGCCAGTCGAATGGGGCGGATAGTATGAGGTACAATATGAGAGGTGCCTCAGACAACATATAAATGTTAGAGGGTTTTGAAACAGGAAGTTGTGGATTTGATGGACTCGTCAGTGACTTGATCAGTAAGAAACCTGCAGGTGGTGTTCACCTGTTGACTCAACATGACTGAGTCACGAACGTTGCTTACGCTTTAATGAAAAAGGTGAAAGGTCAAAGGACAACATGATAACGTCCATCATTATGGTTCAACAACCATAATGATGGACGTTATCATGTTGTTGTTTATGTTTATTGTGCTTTTTTAGTTGTTATTTCTATATT
>JAUMTR010256644.1:9291-20711 GCA_032270685.1 Microctenopoma stevenorrisi | reverse complement strand
TTGACTCTGACTCGTCCTTCTCTGAGGACGTCTTTGTCAAACTGGACTCTTCCTGAAAACTGTTCGTCCTGAGACTCGACGCCGTCATGGACACGAAGCAGTACTGAGTCTCTGTGACCAGTAAACAGGTTACAAAGGACGTTCATAGAGCTGTAGGACGTGTGAGTCGTGTTTGTGAACGTCCACTCCAGTGTGATGTTGTTGTTCTCCTCTGTCTGATACAACGTCTGAGTCACATTCACCACAAACGTTCCTGTGGACGAGACGGAGACAGAAGGAGAGCAGGATACAAACTATTTATGCATCAATTGAAGTGAAGATATAAACTAACCAGAGAGACGTGAGATGACGTTGATGAGCAGCAGGATCCTGAAGATCATCTTCTCTCTGTCAGAGGAGACACAGGAGAAGAGGAAGAAAAGTGAATCAGCAGGTGAACAATTAAAGACTCAGCTAAATTAAACTGGTTGGATTTTTGTCTCCTCACTGAGAACAGTGATCTATATTTGTTAACATGTCTAAACACAAAACAACTAACTCATCACAGAAAAAAGTATGAGAAGAAAAACGAGCGTGTACGGTGCCTTCCTCCTTCGTTTTATGTTGCGCCTCTACAACTCTTCAGCTTTTATACCACTCAAGCTGAACGCCTCCAGAACACGCCTCTGAAAACAGCACGACCTGGTCAAGTCAACCACTGGTCACTTGCGTTCCTACGTATCACACACAAACCAGACAAACTCTCTGAACCAACTATAAAGCAAAACAGCCACAGGCTTTTCTTGCACATCAGGTCTAATCTTTGGGTGATTTGATGCTGAATTAGTGAAGTACACTCAGCTATTTTGTGTCATTGTGCTTAATTTAACTTGTAATCTATGTTGTATGAATTTTGTTTTAGGAGCCAGGTCACTGTGCATTCAAATGTCTGATGACCAGGAAACATCTGACCTTCAAAGTAAAGAAAAATGAATTGTGTTTTCACTTGTAGATTTACCTACAGTGGTTATGTCATGTTTCTAAATTAGATCGAATGCGTCTGCTCTCTCAAAAATGTATTTCTGTTTGCACAGTGTCTATTAGGGCAAAATATTTACGGCGTTATATATATTACCACTCGTACGTGGGCGACTTCTGTGTAGCTTCATGCTCTGATGGCAATAAAACACAAAACATTTTTGTCACGTAGAGTAAAACCAGTTTATGAAAGAATTAGATTTATATATATAGCTTTGTTTTTCGCAATCAGAAAAGTGAATGTGTTTAATGATATTTTTGACATCAATATTTTCCATTCATCAATAAAACATAAACAGGTCAGCCTCGTCTTATTCCACAAATATTTGGATGAAGATTTATTGTTAAACATTTTATTTTAATTAAGACACAATTTTTTCTTTGTTAACCTGTTTGGGACGGTTCAATCTCTTCATGCCTCACATGTTCTTACGTGTTCTTATTTGTTGACCAATAGCTAACAACAGAGACATTACGGAGACTTTGTTAATTCCATCAAAGTTTTGACGAACCATGTCACATGCTCCTTGTCATTTGGTCATCTTTCAATTCTACAAAGCGGTATATGAACTTAGAAACACATACATCCAGTAAAAATAGCATTGTAATGTTAGAATACGTTGAGTGTGTAAAGTTTACTGTGTGTCAACTACCTGTTCTCTGAATGTCCACATGACGCTGGCCACAGAGAACCAGCTCCAACTGGGTTTTGTTTGCCTTGAGTGTGTTCAGTTGTGAGCTGTTGCATTTAAAAGATGGGCGTCAGCTGTGTTTGCACCAATCGCAGGCCACCGTGGATGATTCGGCTCCATCATGTGGCCAAACTGTGTGAATGTATTTGTGTTGAATGGTTCAGACAAACGGCATTTACCTAGGTTTTATTTTTAATATTAAAGCGCAGCTTATCTGGTGTTTGTCTTCATGCAGGTGCAAAACATTCTACCGGCCTTGAGACAATAAAATGTTTCAGCCAATGGTCGAGCCATGTAACACAGATCTGAGCAGCCTGATTTCTGATTCCTCTGCCTACACGAGTAAATTTGGAACAGCTCTTCAACAACCTGAGGAAACAAGAGCAGAGCCATGAACGTTTAAGAAGTTCATCAGAGCTGTCCTATCAGCACACGTTTCTCACTAAAACCTGTAAGGAACAGAAGAAAAGAAATAAGAATGTTACTGTGGTCAATAATAATTTTAGCACGCACCAATGCAGATTTGCTTTTATAATCATTATAATCATTATGGCAAAAGTCCGTCGCTCACTGGTTTTGAATACACTCTGTCTTTGCAGAATAAATATTACTGAAACTTTGTTCACTCTCAAACACTGAACAACCTTAAAAATTACTTTACCTTTTAGTTTTACTCCTGTCATCTTAATGTCACAAGATCAGAACGAGATCTCAACAAAACTCAGCTACTTCCTCATTTCTAACATTTAGACGGTTTCCCAGTCTTCTATCCAGTAGATAAAGATGAATCAACACAGACAAACGGCTCCCCTCTCACTCACGAACAAGTAAGTATACATTTAATTTGTATGTTAAGTATGAACATATTTAGCTGTTTATTTACCTTTTGATGTGCTGTCTAAAGGTCAAATACATGGCAGTGTTGAGAAACTGAAATGTTTTTACTTTTCTTCTAGTTATGGTTCATCTTAAAAGTTTCTAAAGCTTTTGAAAGACATTTGACATAATCTGTGTATTTGACATCCTATTTTAGATTATATTTAATTTAAAATCATCTTTTCCAGCCTTTATGTGGAGACGTACATATCTTGAAAGTTAAGCAGTAACGTTATCAAAAGAGAAAGGAAAGTGAGGTTGTTGTCGACATTCTGTTGGCGTCACAAAAAGACACCTGATATCAGCCATGTTGTACAGAAGTCGCTTCTATTAATAGGTAAATACTCTGGATTTGTATTTTTTTCACATTTTTGTGAAAAAATGTGAAAAAAAAATTGATTCAGCTGAGATGATGTTTGGTGATTAGTGAGGTGTGGTGACAGTACCTGACACTGATCAGGTTGGGATTAGACTGAACTGACAAAACAAAAAATGCACTGGATACCAGTGCTATGCTGAAATAAGCATCAGACTGGGAAGCAAAAGGTGGCAGGATCGAATCCCAGCCAGACACCAAGCCCTCGCTCAAGGACAGCCATACCAGGTGTGTCCCTGAGCGAGACACTCAGTGCTAGCTCCCCCTCAAATGCAGAAGACAAATTTCCTTGTAACAATGTAGTCAATGACTAGATGATTCTTTTTTTATTTCCAGCCATGAACAATCCTCTCACCATTGTCCTTCTAGGAAACACAGGAGTAGGTAAAAGTGCTACAGGAAACACTATTTTAGGAAGGGACGCCTTTGAATCAAGACGGGCCTTCATGTCAGTGACAACTGAAATCTCAAAAGAGACCAGAATCTGGTGTGAGAAACGGATCTCGGTGATCGACACTCCAGGCATACTATGTGATGGTTCAGAGGAGAAATGTAGGAGGTGCTGTCAGGAGCTTCTGCAGTCCTCCACGCCTTGCCTGTTCCTGGTGGTGGTTAAGATAGATCGTTTCAGCCAAGAGCAAAAGGAAGCTGTGGAGGCAGCAATCAGAGTCATCGGGGATCAGGGGATGAAAAACAGTTTGCTGCTCTTCACACGCGGGGATGACTTAAACGATATGTCAGTAGACGATTTCATTAAGCAGGAGCCAAACGGTCCACTCCCACCGTATGTTGAAAGGTTTGGAAGAAAGTATCATGTGTTCAACAACACAAGTAGAGGACAGGAGCAAGTCGAAGATCTGCTGGAGAAGTGGAGTCATCTTCAAACCAGTGAGCCAGGATCCCCCCCCCGAGGTAACATCTAGATGCCTGTGTTTCTCTGGATTTTATTAGGTTTGGTCTCTGTCTGAATTTTAAATTTAGTACATTCGTTCAGTCTATTTAACTTATTATTCAGTTTTGCTTGTATTTAATTTGCATCCAGTTTCCTCGACCGTGTTGTTGCCTCTGTCAGTGCCTTTTCTGTCAGTGTTGGTTTTCTGAGTTTCATGTCTGTACTTCATCTTATATTTAAAGAATCATTTTATATTCACCACCTTGAACTCTGATGTACGTGAGAGTCTGCCATTTTGTGACTCCCGACATTTATACGTGTACATTTTTTACAGAAACCTACATCATTTCCAATGATCTGGAGGAGAGAAGGATTGTGCTGCTTGGCTTAACTGGGGCAGGCAAAAGTTCATCGGGCAACACCATCCTGGGAGCTGAAATATTTCCAGCAAGCGGTGGCTTTAAGCCAAAGACTTTACAATGTCTCTCTGCATCAGCAGAGTTGGAGGGTCGACAGGTCACGGTAGTGGACACTCCAGGAATCAATGAGGAATTTCTGATGCCCAAACAGCTGTATGAAGAGATCTTGAAGGTCGTTCCAAAGGGCAGTCCAGGACCACATGCTTTTGTTATTGTGGTCAGAATTAGCATTATGTCCAAAGCAGACTTTATACTGCTTGAGCATCTACCAAAGATCTTTGGAAGTGATGCTCATAAGTACACCATTGTGCTGTTTACTGCAGGAGATGAACTAAAAGACCAGTCCATCGATGAGATGATCGAGGAGGCTGACGGCCGCGCGTCTGCGCTGGTCTCCATGTGCGGTCACAGATACTGTGTGTTTGACAACAACCAAAAAGGAAACAGGCGGCAGGTTAAAAACCTCCTGAATAAAATAGATGAGATGGTCACAGCTAATGGAGGAGGGCCATACTCCCTCCCTAAAGGTTGGATAAAGAGAGGCTTGGAAACATTTATAATGGTCTTGGAAGAAATAAAGAAATATCTATCTCTGTTTCTACAGTCAAACCAAATGACAGCAGTAAGGGACTATTTCAGGCCTTCATGTTCATCTCACTCAACTGATTAGGGCAGGGGTGGGCAATCCTTAACTACTGTCCTTGTTTTGCAACTATGCCTGCATTTTGACCTGCTGATTGCAAGATTGTCTCCCCATGAGTTAGGGTGAGTGGAAAGAAGAGAGAGAAGAGAACAGTAGCTTAGTTCAGCTCAGCACTAATTAGACAGTAGATGTTACAGATTTATTCACATAAATGAAATCCCTGAAGGTAAATTCACGGAGAAAATTAGCTCATTTGTACAGTTGTAAATGCATATAGATAACTAATTATTAAAACTATAGATTACTATAGATGTGGGATTTAAATGGTTTACCTGGAGTGTGCTAGAAGATGATTAGATAAGTTACAGGATGTAAATGATTTGTTTTTGTGTACTGTGATACTGATACCTGTGTTTACATGACTCGGTTTGAATCTCTGCGATCACCTGGTTTCTTTTAATAATGTTTGTAGGGATGTTGTGCAGCAATGTGTGTCAGCTCATATGTCTTGCAGTAACAGATCTCTATGCATAGGAGATGGACAGTATGTGTATCCATCCAATGAGGAGCAGGCACCACAACACCGCACAATTCACTGGGCAATGGAAAAAGGGAAACTTCTTGTTATAAATATGGAAATAATACTGGATGTGTTATGTGAACATTTGTATTAAAAACTGCCCTATGAACCTGCCCTGTGTTGTGTCTGGTTTCTTTTGATATGTCAGCACAATAGAAAGAGGCAACCTCCAGTTTTCTACCATGAATATAAACTGGGTCAGGACAGAATAGGGGTGTCGGTCTTTGTGCCCTGACACTACTCGATGTATGGTGGTCAGGGCAAGAAGACTCAGAGCCATCACTTTGTTTTACTGCAAGTAAAACTGATTTATATTGAACACTCCTGTTTTTTTTACTGTTTAACAGTTTGATAATTAAGATAAGATAAGATAATCCTTTATTAGTCTGTCAAGTGGAAAATTTACATAGTCACGACGTGGACAGTACAAGATAAAAGCATTTAAAAACTATACCAACAGTACAGTACACTATACAAAGATCTACAAATATAAATATGGATGAGTGTATATATATATTTAAATGTAATCTTAGGAAATATGTACATGTATATGTGTATACAGAGTCCATCCATCCATTATCTACCTCTAATTCAGGGTCGGGTCCATAAAACTTATGAACAGAATCGGTGACAATGGGCAGCTCTGTTGGAGTCCAACCTCAACTGGGAATGAGTTCGACTTATTACCAGCAAAGCGAACCAAGCTCCTGCTTCTCCTGAACAGCAACTTGTGCTGGTAGCAGCCTGTACCCCGTACACTTGGAGCACACACCACAGGATCCCTCCAGGGACACAGTCGAATACCGTCTCCAAATCCACAAAAGCGACCTGGTAGCTCAATGGGTTAAGCGTCAGACTGGGATGCAGAAGGTCGCAGGTAGAAACCCTATCTGACTCCTAGTCTCCCAGAAGGTCAACAGAGTCCCCAGTGCAGTGCCTTGCAGTGTGCCAACCACCTTCCCACCTCGTACAGGTGGAGGGCACACAAGAAAATGTATGTAAATATGTGCAGACTATATATATATATATATATGGACAGGCACACAATGCACCGGAAAAATAGCACAGTTCACCCAGTGGTAATAATATCAATCATTTGTTTGTTAGTCTATCTTTGTCAGAGTCTTCTGCATGGGGTGGGAGAACAGGGATGACAGCATAGCCACCATTCTCCTGTCAGTCACAGACTCCACTGGGCCCAGAGGGCATCCTAGAACAGAGCCAACCTTCTGGATCGACCTGTTCAGTCGCTCTGTTCCCAGCAGAGATGCTGCTGCCACACACACCACACCCTAAAAGACGGCTGATGCCACTACAGAGTCATCAGGAGCGGCCCCTGCACTCCAAAAGACCCGAGCCTCTGCAGCAGGTACGGCCTGCTCTGAGAAAGCGTGCGGCACCACTGCCTAGGAACCTGCTGGCGAATGCACTGGAGACAAGCTGGAGCATTTAAGTGCAGAGTTACTTTCTAATGGGGCACGAGGGACTGTAACATTTTGTACTTCAATGAGACAAGGCCAAAAAGGAACTAGAATCCTGGACCATTGCTAAACACCATACAAGCAGGGCTGTAAAGCTGTTTCACATCCAGCTTTTAGAAAGTCCAATCAATTGTCAGCAACACCACATGAGAGAGAGAGAGAGAGAGAGAGGGAGAGAGAGCTGTGTTGTGTGTTGACAGAGGATTACGTGTTATGATGAGCGAAGAGTTTTTGGAGTTAATTATCCTCCCCGCAAGTCTAAGTGGCCAGTGAGCAGTTATGTTCAAGTTTGTTGGTGATGTGTACAAAGTACAATAAAATGCGTAGCATACACAGCAGTGTAATCCACAGCTTAGTGGACGTAAAGTGACAGTGCAGAGTAGAGTGCTGCACGTAGAGAGACAGATTCACACATTTGTCTGGTAGCACTGGGGTAAATACTGTTTTTTACAGAGCATTCATGTCCTGAACAGTGCAGCTTCCGTATCAAGACATGTATGAGCGGCATCCTGCCTCCTAACATCCAATACCATCTTCTTAGTTGCTGACATAGAGAGAGAGATTATTCTCCTGCCAACACTCTGCCAAGAGTCTCACCTCCTCCCTGTAGGACGTCTCATCGCTGTTGATCATCAGGACGCCCACTGGCAGTATGATGATGGTGTTGGACCTGTGTATGTGTGAACAGCAATGGCCTGAAAACGCTTCCCTGTGGCATGCCCGTGTTGAGGAGCATTGTGGTGGAGTTGTTTTTGCTGATCCTCACATGCTCTAGTCTGTTGGTGAGAAAGTCCAGAACCGGGTTGCACTGGGTCCCTCACGTTCTGTCTAATGCTGCTGAATATCAGCTGACTTGATAATTAATTATGTAGATAATAGTAATAAAAGATAATCAACATTTAAGTGACTGTGATTGTCCAGTTAGTTAATCGTTGATGACTTGATATGTTTATTCTGTTTACTCATATGTTCTTATTTACCTTTGTTTTAATAAATCTGCATTAGGTACATGCTCACTTCACTTGAAAACCATATGCATAACCCCAACTGTTAGTGATGATGCTAAGAGCATCTGATTACATCAATACAGAAGTAGATTCAGTATTAGAAATGTATTGTGGTTCATGTTGGTATCAATCCCAGTGAGTTCATGTTTTTTGACCCTAACCCTAACCACATCAAGATGTTATGACCATTTAAATAATAATTATTAATGATAGTTAATTAGATTAGCTCTAATGCAGAGGTCACACGGGCAGTAATGATTAGAAATGAAAAGATTTAACCTCAGTAAATATGAATTAGTTTTTGTACTTTTTGTTTTTATAATTAGTAAGTGATGCTGAACAACATCTGTTCATCTACTCTGTGTCTGCTTCTGAATCAGAATCAGTTACAGCAGCTGTTTAAGTCTCTTAGACTCCTGAACCAGAAAAACTAAGACCTGCGTGAGATCATGTCACATGATGGAGGACGTGTCTCTGACTCTTCACCTGTGTCTGTAAATCTAACAGTTTATTTCCCACTTTAATTAGTTTCACGTGTTCAAGTTCTCACTTTCTGTCTCTGTATCCTCAACAAGAACAGTGAATGTGACACAGACGTGACAGAGCGTTACACTCCCAACCTCACTGAACACTGTAAATATTTGCTCTGCCCAGTGTGTAACTTGGGACCAATATTTATAAATGTATTATAAATTCATATAATCTAATTATTCAGGTAGTCGACATTTCATTAGAAACTTTATAAGGCAACAACAGACACATAAAATGAAGCTAGATTTCAGCTTTATTTAATTCATTTGAGGCATCTGTAACACAAACAGATGCCTGGTGAGTGGGACACATAAGGACAACAGCATGTCTCCAGAGGTTTGTTACTAGGTGAGCAGCAGGTAACAGGAAAAAACAGAAAATCTGACAACATAAGGAAACTGAACAATATCAACATCAGTCCTGGATGAAGGGACATGAAGGGACATGATCCCATGTGTTATAATGGAAAACATTGTTTTCCATTATAACGTGACTTCTATGTAAAGAAGTCACGAGCAGCTCAGTAGCACAGTGACACCTGCTGGACTAACAGAACCTGTTCAGTTTAGAGTTTATCATAACAGCAGCATTTACAGCAGTAATGTCTAATTCTCTGTGTCTGCTGAACTATCACACGTCTTCAGAGTAGCAGCAAATAAAATGGTAATTTTAAGTTTAAATAAAATAAAATAAAAAACAAATGCCAACTATAGAAATGCCCCAATGACACCCAGAGGACCAGTCACACTGAGTGCTGACTCTGACAACATATTTGTATCGATCCTTGTGGGGAAAAAGTTGGACAGCTGCACATAGAAGACACAATCACAGGGTTTTCACCGTCTGGTCCAGGGACATTATGTGTATTTGCATTACTCTAAACAGTGTCGGTCTACAACAGTCTGCACAGGCTTTAATTTATTTGTGGTTGTCTGTCTCTATATGTCTGGTCTGTGACCCGTCCAGGGTGCAGTCCACCTCTCCCCATGTCAGCTGTGATGGAACCAAACACTCCACCAACCCTTCAGAGAAAAGTCAGCCCTGAACTGATGTTCTGAGGAGTAGGTCTGATAGAAAGATGGTCCTCTACACGTTATTGTCTCAATTCATGAAGACAGTGACAGATAAAGAGGTCTGAGGTCAGAGAAACGTCACTGTTACAGGTGAACAGAGGTTTCATGTGTCATCAGTAGATTTACAACAACGATATTTGACCAGTAGAGCAGCAGCAGCTGCTGTTAGTCCAAGTCCCAGAGCAGAGTAGAGGACGATCCTTCCCCGACTCTCCTGTTGTGGACTCACTGTTGGTCTCTGAGGTTCAGGTTCATCAGCAGCTGCTGTAAACACACAGAAAAGAAAATGTCATTTCATGTCATTGTCAAGTAGAAACATTTGTTAAATCCTTTTTTTACTATTATTTTTATATTAAGGAATTTAAGGTGTGGTAGCTCAATGGGTTAAGCGTCAGACTGGAATGCGGCAGGTCCCGGGTTCAAATCCCAGTCTGACTCCTAGTCCATCCCCTGCCAGGTGTGTCCCTGAGCCAGACATACAGCGCTAGCTCCTTGTAAGTCGCTTTGAATAAAAGCGTCTGCCAAACAAAGTAAAGTAATTAAATAAATAAAGTAAATAAGTAAGTTAATTTACCTCAGACACAGTTTTTGTTTAGTAAAAATTAGTGAAAGTGAATTTTACTGAATCAACTCACCAGTGACGTTGAGTCGACATTCACCAACGCTCCGACCATCATCTGTTCTGACTTTACACCGATACAGTCCTGAGTCATCAGTCCTGAGTCTGGAGAGTCTGACTCCGACTCGTCCTTCTCTGAGGACGTCTTTGTCAAACTGGACTCTTCCTGAAAACTGTTCGTCCTGAGACTCTGACACCTCGACACCTTCATGGACACGAAGCAGCACTGAGACTCTGCTGTTAGATATCAGAGAACAATAGATAAAGATGGAGATGGAGGACGTGTGAGGTGTGAACGTCCACTCCAGTGTGATGTTGTTGTTCTCCTCTGTCTGATACAACGTCTGAGTCACATTCACCACTAATGTTCCTGTGGACGAGACAAAGACAAAGACACTGAGAACTTTGACACTGATTTTGTCAAATGCTTGTTGGAAATACTCTTTCCTATTTAAGACATGTAAAACATGTTTTAAATGCATTCAGACTTTTCTCTTTGTTACAACAGAGAAAGTTTATGAACGAACCAGAGAGACGTGAGATGATGATGATGAGCAGCAGGATCCTGAAGATCATCTTCTCTCTGTCAGAGGAGACACAGGAGAAGAGTCAGAGACACGTGAAGGAGAGAAAAAAATCTACAATCTGGTTTTATTGAGTTGTTTCAACACCTGATCATCATCATCTTCATCATCATCTACGTCCTGCTTATTACAAACAACTTACAAAAGTAACTTTGTGACTAACGGCAGGATAATTTGAACCAGAAACACTTAAATTCCTGCTGTCATCAGGTGAATCCTGACTGGTCGCTGGTCCAGAGACAAACACCCATTTACACCTATGGACAATTCAGAGTCACCACTTAACCCAACTACATTTCTTTGGGTGGTGGGAGGGAGCTGGAGAAACTCCACCCAGACACAGAGACAACGTGCAGACTCCACATAGAGACACTGATCAAAGCAGGAGTTTGATCAGTGTCTGTGCCTTATCTCTCTTACTTAACAAAAGTCTTAAGTTTTCAAAGTGCTCATAAGAGAAAACATATTGAAAACATGAAGGAGAAACATTGTCGTAACACTACTGTAAAGCAGTACTGTAGGAGTTTTACTTTTCTACTACTGTAAAGCAGTGCTGTAGGAGTTTTACTTTTCTACTACTGTAAAGCAGTGCTGTAGGAGTTTTACTTTTCTACTACTGTAAAGCAGTGC
>JAUMTR010256414.1:0-14243 GCA_032270685.1 Microctenopoma stevenorrisi | reverse complement strand
ATGACATTTTCCTGAGCCAAAACCAAGAAAGCAAAATGTAAACAAAGTTTGTTGTTTCAGTCCAGCATGCCCTTTTTCTATGTCTTTCGCTCATTCCTTCCAGTCTCATTTCTCTCTAGGCAGCATTATCCATCAGTGTCTTGCTTGAAATCAGCTTCATTAATAAAACTAAAACTAGTCTGGGGGTTCCTGTAAACACAAGAAATAACTTCTTAGAAAAACCTATTATGGCTGGTATTACTTACTTACTAAAAACATCCCAGTGGTATGATTCAGTGTACTCTTAATAATGGGCTAATGAACAATGACATTAACCACTGCAAGAGAGGACTTCATTTACATACATTTCCTAGACATTGCCTTGCTGTTCCTTGTGAGCTCCCAGACGTTTACATCTTGGAGTTATCTTTATTTGACGTGCTGGGCTAACAACTTTACTGAATGTTCCCCTACAATATCTGCATGACCCAACTCTCAAGTTTTCGAACATCTTCCAGAGGGGTCAATATCAACAATCGGGGTTCACAAATCTCCTTTGTTTGAGCCACCTACAAAAATGTTGTTAGTGGCCCAGATCTGCATTATTTAGGTAAGTCAGTGCCTCTCAGATTGACACCTTTGCCATGCCATTGACTGAAACGCCTCACCTAATCTCCCCGTCAAATGAACTGATAGTTCTACATGTTCACATACGGTCTGATAAAAACTGTAAATGGGCTAACATCTAGGCTACACTTAAACACCAAAATATTAATGCCTTTGAAATTAATTCTCTAAATAATAAATGACATATTGTGCATTGTGATTATAAATCATAAAGGACCCTTCGATTGCGTTTTTATGTTTTAAAGAGTTGCTAATGTGAACAGATCTATTTCAAGTATTACATTTAGTGTGAAAATGAAATTAGAAGACAGTAGGGCATGACAAATAGGCAAGAAAGCTCTGTATATTGTTGATTGTAAGATTGATTATAAGCATAAAATGATTAACACAGGCAAATCTCTGTACACGTCATGAGTTATGAACGAATGAATGAGATGAGTTAAAATATGAGTTTGTTACCTACATGAAGACTGGAACTAGAGGCAGAAAGGTTAATAATAGCTGAACTGGCTCCATCTCCAAACTAAGAGACACATGCAAACACATAAAAAACATCCATCATTTTCAGGTTAGTTTGTCATGGTTAGCAAGTGACAGAGTGCAGTTTCTATTTAAAAGGGAAAATCATTCAAAATTAGATGTCATGTTAGAAATACATTACTATACTGACCATTTTCCTTACCATCATTAGAAACATATCAGTAACTCAAACATGTGGAAACCACATCATGACCATTATATATTCTTACAAAACAGCTACAATTAATTCAATTCTTTGGTGAAGGAAAAACTCTGCCTTCTATTCACGTGTTATATATTGCTTGTTCAAAACGTCTGAACAAAAACCTTCCCCCGCAGACTGCAGCCGTATCATATGGTTTTGATGGCCACATCAACAAGCCTAAGGTAGTTGATCAAACTTTACTAATTAAACTTACAGTTGTTAGATGAAAGGTATTATTAGTTTAGATTTTTATGAACCTTTCTGGTCAACAAGTGTGCAAACATTTAGTTGTCACCACAAATTTATCCAATTGCTGCGTCGCCACTATTGCATCCACTGAGTTGCTTTGATGTCAGAGACCTTTAATTGGATGGGGGAGTTAATGTCAGGGTGTGTGCACTAATTTCACCACCATTCATCACACAGATACGTAGTACTCAACATTAGCTCATACATGTACATTTAGGACCTCTCATGTCACCAAAATTATAATGCCGCCTCCTTGAAACACAATGAGAACACTGGGTTTTTGCAAGAGCGTGGAAAAACAATGTGTGTGAGTTATAGTCAATGTTGTAAGAATGAGGTAAAGTGCTGAAGTACGACTTTGTTAGTGGACCAATGTGTGTGTGTGTGTGTGTGTGTGTGTGTGTGTGTGTGTGTGTACATGCCTATGTCAGTGTGTCTGTGACAGAGGATCCTGTGGCGTCTGTGGGTTATAGGATAACAAACTGAGACACACAAAGAAATTATATAAAAGAAAGAGGCCAGAGATGGTTTAAATTTGTTGGAAAGATCAGAGAGGGGATAAGTGGCTGACGAACCACAACAATGTCAAGTAAGAGGGGAAAAAAACAAATTACATGAGGATGCCCTTTAATGAGCTTCCACATTTAAAGCTGTCAGCTTGATAGATAAATGAGAAAGGATAGAATGAGAAAATTAATTAAAGGCACACAGTGAATTATAGAGAAGTACAAAAAGAAAGTATGTGGGAAAAGAGGAAAAATATTAGTAGATGTGGAGAGATGGTACTGAGGATGAGAACAAGGAAGAGGGAGTCACAATGGTAATGGTGAGAGAAGCAAAGAGAAATTGATACAGAAAATGTAGAGAAGATAAGAACAGATGGGAGAATTACTGAAGGATAGAACAAGAAAGGACAAAGAAAGGTGTAAAGCACGACAAAGCGCTGTTCCAGAGAAAAAATGTGCATGAGGATGGAAGAGTTACAAACATTAGCAGAATGGACCAAGAGACTTATCAAAGAGGAGGAAGAAAGAAGGGAGGAAAATAAGTGCAAGGAGGAAGGAATGGAAAAAGGGAACAGATGAGATAATGTATGAGGGGTAAAGAGAGTTGGATAGAAAAAAGTTTAGGAAATGAAAGAGTAAAAGGAGAAATTGGTCAGGAGCAAAGTAGCTGTGCAAAGATGAAAGAGTAGAAGAAAACAAAAAAAATAACAATTAAGAGTATAAAAAAAAGAGTGGGTGAGGAGGTTGTGTGAACGATTGGTGTGAGGAAACAAAGGACTGAAAGAGGGATGAAAACAAGCAAAAAGAAAAAAACATTTACAAGAGCATGAAGAAAAAGAAGGAATGAAGACGTGAAAGAGAGAAAGTGAAGTTAGAAGAATGGAGAAAACAAAGAAAGTAAAGACTGACAGGAATGGAGAAGCTTGTGACTGTAAAAGTTGAAAGAAGGCAGCAAGGAAAGGAAGGCAGGAGGGGAGGAGATGAGGAGGGAGAGGTAGAAGTTGGAGGAAGAGTTCCAGAGCAGACCAGTGGGGATAATGAGACAGAAGACTAACAAGGAACAGGCTGTCTGTGATGGTTTATACAAACTGTAACACAAAAACCGCAGGGTCTGCCTTATATATGGTTGACAGTAGCAGAGAGATGGGGTCAGATTTTCCCCGTCAGCGATCACCAGGAGGAAGGCAAAGGAGAGAGCAAAGGGAAGAAGAAAAAGAGAGACTGATGAAGAGGGAGACTGGAAAGGAAAGAGAAGAAGAATATAAGGACACAAATAAGAAGAGACTGAGGAGCCAGGTGTAGAAGAGAGAGAAAGAGGAGGCAGAGGGAGGAAGACCATGATGAAAAAGTAAGAAAGGTGAATGGAACAGGGTGAGAGAAATGCAGTAGTAGGAAGACAAGATAGAAGTGGTTGAGAAGAGATGTAAAAAGGAGAGAAAGTGATAGAAAAGTAGTAATAAGGTGGTAGCAGTGACAGACAGATAAAGAGTGACATAGAAGTAGACAGAAACAGGAAGTGAAACAGGATAATGAGGGATAGGCAAGAGTAAGAATACGTGAAAAGTAAGAGAAGACACAAGAGAAGAGTAGGAAAAGGAAGAAAGAGCAGAAGAAAGCAGGGGGGTGGAGGGAAAACAGTGAAGGAATAGGTAAATAAAAATATAAGCGAAGTAAAAGGGAAGAATGAAAACTGATGACAGTGGAGAGGAAAATGTGTGGAGCAGAAAAGAAGAATCAGGAATACTTTTATTTACACAGGCGAGCGTGGCAGGAATCACGAGCTCGGAAATCTTTGCCAAAACATCAGTTCTACAAAAGTTCTCTGTCTTTGAATGTTACTTCAGCATCTTTAAATGGGCCAATCAGTGGTTTCCCATGTTGTTACCCATTAACCTCAAATCCTGTACACTTGAACATTAGTGCAGAACATTTTCCAATGCATGCTATAAAGTCTTTCCTGATTCCTCACCAGCCACTGCTTTTAAATAATTACAGTTTTATTACATTGATCTTTATTAAACAAATACTTTGGCATTTTTTGGAACACACTACTTTACTTTATTTGGCTTTTATCCAAAGCATTGGACAACAAGAAGACACCAGCAATAACCATTCTGTAGATTAGAAAAGAGCCCTGATAACACCCAACTTGTCAAGATAAAGAACATGTTAGGAATGATTAAGTGATAGACACTAACCGATCTTTATACTGAGCACATATGTGTTTGTACATGTTTTATTTTTATGTCTTACCAGACATAACACACACACACGATACTTAAAGATGCTGGCAGGTGCATATTTTCACTTCTTGGCAGACCCATGCTAACTGTTTCCATCTTTATGCTAACGCTAGTTCAGCTTATCTTCCATTTTTATCTGAGGGAGCATAATTCTCATTAACAGGGATGATTTGGGCACAGAAAAACTGGTAAAACTCGTATTTAAAGGGAAATATAATAATTAATATTTAATTTTTATTTAAGGCCAGTTCTGGATCACGTTCATACAATGAACAAGGCTTAAAAAGGAGACTGTCCCCGCACTCCCTCCTCCTTTTCTGTGTTCTCTCCATCTCTCACTTCACTTTCTGACAGTAACCTCAAACGCCCATAACCCTGCATCTTTAGTCCTCTTGCCTATTTTAGTGCATTCATCAATGACATCACAAACTTAGTATTGAGCAGTTGTGTTTTGTTATTTTTGGGGGACTACAGTTTGATAACAGTGCATTCTTGAGCCACTGCTCCCTCCAATTTTTGGTGCAAACAAAGTTACTTAAAAATAGCTGTGGTCTGTGTGTTTTTTAAATATTTATAGGTTTGCATTTTTATTTTTGCCCAATGTTAGCCTCACCCAGTTTGCCAAACCAGTGGGACCAAATTATGTTGCCTCTCAACTCTGTGCAACCCTCGATTCACTAATATACACAGAGAAACCCATTTATTAGACCCCAGCAGTGCATGCGTGTCAGGGGATAAGAGTGCGTTTTTATGTGTTTACAGACTTTGCATTTCCTCCATCAACAGTAATTAACTTTATGCTCTGTTATAAGTACGGTCTGCCCGATGAGCTATTATTACCCTGACACTGTAAAAACATTTCATCAGGTTTGGCTTCTCATTGTGTCTTACTTTGAATCTTCTGATTATCCCGTGATACATTTGAGTACTGGAGGTTTTGAAAAAGGCGCTTTTCTGTTATGTCTGTATGTACCTCTCCTGGAGTTCTGAAAAATGAACAAATTATAAAAGATAAATGTGAAGAGATTATGCAAGCTGTAGTGAGGGGTCATAAGCATCTTGTCTGTCCCTTCAGAGATCTCCACTAGTTTAAGACTAAATTAACTTTGCATCAGAGAAGCAGGAACTTCTCATCCTTTATAAACAGCTTTTGGGGTAAAAGCTATCAAATGATACATGAGCATGCCAGAGTTACATGGGAAAAAAAGCTTCATAGTTTGTTGTAGTTTGTTGACTTAACTGCATTCAGTCCATTTGTAGGTATTAATATGTCAGTGTTCGTCTGTGTGCATGATAAAAAATAATGTCTGAACATGAACAGGGATTAGACAGATTGGAAAATAGTTTTCCGTGTTTTTACATAACCAGTGAAAGTAAAAGACGAGAGAAAGAAATGTTTTAAACTTTGTAAAACATAATGACAGGTGATGAGTGCAGGTCTCAATGGTCGCTGTCTCACTGCCGCAACCGCTGACCACATAGACAGCTGCCAGGTCATCATGTCAGAATGGGTTTATTTTTGCACGCGAGCATGAGCGTACACACACACACACACACGCAGAAACACACTCTTAGGCCCTCACACTGTCGCTGTCTGTGGAAAGATGTGTTTCAAATGTGGCCTTTCGCACATATTTGAAGAAACTACTCATCAATAGAAGCACACATACAGCTACATAGCATTAACACAACTGTCACACACAAACACACACACCCACACACACACACACACTTTTACAAGGTTTTGGAAAACCACTGGCTTACTGGTAATTAAATCACTTGCAGTAGTTTCAGCTGTAATTAAAAGCAACTGAACAGAAGTTCAGAAGCTTTGTTTCTTACAAAAGACACATTGTTAAAAATCTTTATAAGAGAGAGGCACCTTTTCGTGTGTGTTAACAAATAGCCAAAGCTCAGTATTTTATAATTGCCTCAACTCAAATTATTATGATTACTATCATTTCAAATCCCATTTTTCATTCCTACTGTGGTTGTCGTGTGTCATTACATTCAGTAGTTACCTCTCCATACACTTCAGGACCAGCAGAGTGGTGCTTGTGTCAATAATTTGACATGGGATGGGATGAAAGTTTTAGGTCTGTGTGTTATTATATTCAGGTATTATTTATACAAACACTTTTAACTTGACTAGTTGATAGGACGGTTTTACCTGATCAGGAACTAGTGGCTCCTCGTCATCAATGTCCACAAACACATCCCCGGAGGTTAACTGAGTCGTCTCACCTGCACAAACCAAACCCAGAGAAGAAGAACAATCTGACATTAATCGTCAGTGCCTCTCATTGGTCGGCACGTTTACTTCCATCCCTGACTTACGTCTCCATCCCTCTTCCTCCTCCTCCTCCTCGTCCGCTGCTCCTCGTTCCTGCTCTGGGTTGCACCAATACTCCTCCAGTGAACGGATGGTGCACTGACCAACCACCGGCTTTCTGCCAAACTGACGGTTGTCGATGACTTTGATGATGATTGGAGGCATATAGAGTTCCTCACGGGGAAGTCTCTGGAAGAATTAAAAAGACGGGAATATAAAGAGGAAGAAAACAAAATGAGTAGAAAAGACTACGTTCTCTAACCTACGGCTGCGCTGGTCTCCTCAACAACTGATTCTAATTGGTTACGTCACCTGTTCGCATGATGTTAATTGGCTCTGGCTGCTTACTGTCTGAAGTTGATTGGTCACGCATTGGCGACTACCCAGTCAGGGCACTATTACACCTTAGATCCCTCCCACGTGAAAAGACAAAAAAAATTTGATCTCTATGAGTGAAATCAAGGCACAGACATCCCTCTGAATTGGTTGGTTACAGTTTAGTACTTAAAATAAGTGTTAATGTAACATCATAAACAGACATAAGCATCATTTACCTATGTTGCCAACATTGCAAACTGTGTTCTATCCTACCTTGATTCAACTTCAGCAAAATCACTCTTTCACAGACTGCTATCAAATGTCAACACTGAGTTGCGTTCAAGTTAACCACCATTTATGATATTTCTATTTTAATGTATTGTAATAATAATGTCTTGGGAAATTCGTATTAATATTTTTTGTGGTCTTTCTGACACACAGACTCAAATGAGGCTCTTACCAACATTTTATCATTGTGTTCAGTTTGTGAACAGTTTACTGGCTCTACTCAGTACATATGTAAGTAAGTCTTTCTTTTGTGGGCTGCAAAATGTGAATGTGTCATTTTTCAAGAAACTGTCACTATAGTTGTATGTTGTAAGTTTTAAATTCAGACTGTGTGCAGTAGTGAGTCGTTCATTAAATAGAGAAATAAGAAGACAAACAGACCATCACTGGACCTGCCTGGCTTGTTGAAAATCTTGTAGTGCAGTTGATGCTGAAACTGGCGAGGTCATGTTGCACCTGTACTTTAGGTGTATCATGTTTTCAGGAACCTCTCAAAGCTGTCAGAACACTACCATGGTCATATTGACTTAATATGACCAGTCTGTGTTTTACAGGGAGCTAATGTGTGGATGTTGTTGGAAAAGAAACGAGTGCCAAGCATTGGGGACAAATGTTAGACTGCTGGAGTTGACTTCAAAGCTGATTATGCAGCAGCTAAAACCAGCTTTAAAATGTTCGAGCCTTTAAAGCACCTACATGTAAAGACAATGTCCCTATAATATTCTTATTTAGGCCAATTCAAGAAGAAAAAATGAGTGTGTGTAACTGAAAGCTATTTGACCTGTCTGGTTTTAAAAAGGGCTTAAGTGGGGCCGATAACACTAAACCTACACAATAAACAGAGAGCTGGCATTAGCTGGTTAGCCTCTTCAAAGAGATGCATTTAAGAAAACGATGTATGTGACATTTTCCTGTGCCCGCTTTGGCGTGCACACACTTGTTCACTTAACTTAAGGTTTACAGTGTTACAAATGAATGCTTGGGCTTGGTTCAGGGGTTGACTTTTAGTGAAAAACTATGTGCCTATTTCCGTTGTCCGGTGGAGGTTGTCACACTGTTGCTGCAGTCAACACAGCAACCTTAATCTTGTTAACATTAACCTGCCAGAGCCAAAGCAAGAGGCTGTATTTAAGGGAAAAATATGTGTATATTTCCATACCCCAGTTAAAGCTGTCATAATAAAACAAGAGAGGTGATCAACTTCAGACCCTAACATTGTTAACTTTAAACTCTCGGAGCCCATTTTGGAGCTAATGTTAGGAAAAATGTGTATAATATTTCCATATTTCAGTTTGGTTTTTATAAGAAAACACTTAGGTGGAATGTAATAGCAATGTCTTAGGGGGCGGTTTCACTTTTGACGTATAAATAATGGCTCCCTCTTGCTTTCAATATTGTGGTTTGGTTCATTAAAATAAATGCCACACTAAGCCATGCAGGGTTAGGGTTAGGTTAAAAAAATAGACAGTGCAAAGTAAAGTAACTACAAAAAAACTCCACACTGTAACTCTGTACATCAGCAAATCGAAGATGTTACAAACTATGGTGGACTTATGAACGCTGATATTAACCACTGCAAGAGAGGCCTTTTTCCTAGACTGTGTTCCCTGTGACCTCCCAGACCATTGCACGTCTTGCTCCTTCTAACAGCACTGCAGCTGCTGAACATAGAGAACCAAACATTTCACTAAGAAAGTGATTCTTGGGACTTGTGGACGTGCGCAGAAACCTTCTTTGCCATATCAACTCAGAAGGTAACAGTGTGCCATGTCGGGTTTACAGCTTGTTCCCACTGCCCCCATGTGGCCATAAAATCTGCAAATGCTCCGGCCTCAGCAGATTTCTGCCTTATGTAGAGCAGACACCAACCAAAAAGTATCAAACTGGTGAATCGACAGAAATAATCACAGAATACAGAAGAATTTAAAGATTTGATCGTCAGGCTCCATCAACCATGTCATTAAATGATTCTGGGAAATATTTATTATTATTATGTTTACCAATGTCCACACAGTAAGTAAGTAAGTAGTTAAAAGGAATACCAAATGTCAAACCGTTTATTTGCTGTAAAAATAAACGCAAATAAAATATTTTACAGCTTTACTGTATAGAGGCAACAAAAGAAAGCAGCTGTTCTTGTGGTAACACTGAAATTTCCTAATTTGCCTGAGTAAGCTTTGGCCTATTCCATCTTGGAAGAGTTACCGCAGTTTGAAGCTCTTGGGTGCCACATAAACAGCATAATTAACTGTAGCTTCCTGTGGTTTACTGTAATCTGTAGTGGACGTGAAGAACCCAATTATTGTGATTCACACAAGTACAGTAAGAAATGATAACTACACAACAGACTATCACCATCAAACTGAGCCAAATAAGCGGTTTGAACCATCTTTGTAACTGGAAATGTGCCTATTAAACTTTGCTCATGCGGCTGCTTCTGGTGAGCCACTAGTCTCAGAAGACGTGCAAAAAGTTACGAAAACCGGAAAGGCGTTAGGACAAGCAGATTTATTATTTCTGTAAATTCTACCACAACCATACAATAGTATCATGATGTGCATTTTGTATGATCTATCAACACTAAAAAACACTAATGCAACATCTGTTTGACATTTTTTGATGGTTTTATTAGAGAGATATAGCTTAGTTTTGCAATTGAATAAAAAAAACTCCATCCTGCATTTACTGTATATTAGTAATGCCCTGCATCTTCACAAGAGAAGTGTTCTCTATTTAATAGAAGAAAAGCTCTATAAACTGGCCTCCGCAAGGGCAGCATCTGCAGACCTTCACATTCAGCATTTTGTTGTCATTTGGAAGTGGTTCAGTAGTTATTCTCTGCTGCTATTTTTGTGGGATTGCTGATGAAAATAAATGATTGCTGCAAACCACATCAATGCAGAACTCCTATTAGCCACAGGAGCAGGGGGCTACTAGTCTGTCTACATACACATATAGAGACAGAGCAGTATGTTCTCACCACATCAAGGATGAGGGTATTGACGTCAAAGTTGGGCTTCTTCTTCACACTGCGGATGACGCAGCTCTGGACCATGATGCCTCCGCACTCTACCTGCAGGCTCGGGGAGGTAACACTGGCCAACTGGAAACTCTTCAGATTACGGACTCCCCATGCTAAGATCTAAAAAAGGGGTTCATTGTTATTGATATGTTTAAGGTAATGTTCTTCATTTTTGCCGTTTTGTTTGACCAAAGTCCAAAAATAGGTTTAGGCTTAGCCCCCTAACCCCCTGTGATTGAATGTGACAGTAAATAAAATATCTTTTCGGTTAGATAACTGGACAAGATGCCATTTGCGGAAGTATGATAGACATTTCCCAGACTTGATGTTGATGATGATACCTCGATTGCAGTTCTCTGCAGTACAGGTTTGATTCCTTGAGGAACCATGAAGACATTGGGCTCTCTCTGAGGGGGCGGGTATGGAAGGTCAGACTCCTCTGGCTGTGAACAGGAACACGAGTCATGAAAAAGAGAAAAAAAAAGAAAACTTAAAAAATGTAATTAAGTTTATTAATTTTAAATCAATACAAACATAATATTTATGTCCCAACTATCTCACAACAATTTGCAGAAGGCTGAAGATGTGTAATTAGTGTGACGTTTTTAAAGAGGAAAAAAAAAATGTACCCATTGCTGCAAGTTCTCAGAGAGGAGTCCCGGAAACATCAACTGTAGAAACAACAAGGACAATGCACTGATACATGGTAGTGAAATATACAATATATGTTAATATACTGTGTATATATTTATATATATATAATATTTAACATGCAACATCCAGACATTTTTCCAAGTTCCTTCAGAAAATTCAAATGTACTGTTATTTTAGTTCAATATTAATATTTCAAAAATGCGGAACTGATCATTTTGATTGACAATAATCACAATGACTGAAATATGTCCAGAGTTATTGTCAGTGTGGTTTTACCTCATCTAAAACATGAGTGGTGGTCATGATGTCTCCCTAAAGATGAAAGACAAAGTTTAAAAGATGTTTAATACGCTTAATAAAAAAAGTCTGAGAGAAAGGTATAGAGCGAAAAAGTAGTATAGAAAAAAAAACTCACATCTTGGCCTGGAATATGATGAATTGCTGGCTATAGATGTGAAAAAGAGAAATACGTTAGGTGTTTGTGGTTAGATTTATACATCATTGTGTTTTAAGTTACTGAATTAGGTTTAGGGTCTACATAGCCCTCATTTAAGCCTGATTTATTACATAATCTCACAGTCATCTTCGCAAGATTAAACACAGACATGTTTAGGATAAAGACAGGGGCGTGAGCTCTGACCTTTTCTCTGCGTATGAGCTCAAAGGCTGCCAACAGCTCGCCAGCATTTTTCTCCCCTTGACGAATCGGGAACCAGGTTAGACGGGGGAAGGAAGTAAAGGTGGGCTGGCACACACAGCGGCCCATGTACTCATCTGCACCCTAAACATTAAAAATAAACAGGTCTTCATATACTAAAAACTGCATATTAAAGAATACATATAATTACTACATTTACATATATTAACAATATAATCTGCATATATAAAAACTAACTCTTACAAAGGTCACAAAAACTCACGTATGAATCCTCATCGTAAAGCTCAACCACCACGCTGGGAGGACTGACCATCATGGCCTCAGGGTCACCGAAAATGTCCAACTCGTAGAAGATGAGCGTCTGATCCCAGGTGGGATTCAAAGTGTTTCTCATCGTCACTGTCCTCTGGGATTGATGAAGGAATGACACAATGGCGTAGGCGTCTGGTGAGAGAGAGAAACAACAGAGCAAGACGAGATGAGTTCGAGTTACTGTTCTAAACACTTGGTTTTTGGTCACTGGTTAGTGACAGAAATTAAAATAATAGTTTGATTCAAACGGACTAAAGCCTGTAGGTGTGAAAGCCACCTAAGAAGCTGAAGATAAGAACATTTAGTTTTTACATTGTAATTAATAAGTTGTTTAAATTGAATTGAATTGAATCCCAATAGTTTACTGACAACAAAAAATGATAACAGCGTTGTTTGTTTATAACAGATTATATGTCAGGTTATAGTTTAAGCCAGGAATGTTCTTACTGGTGGGTCCTCATAAGTATAGCAGTACAAACGAATGTAAGTGTGTTTCCACACCATCCCGGCATCCCACAAGATGACATCGGCAGCTTGGGAATGCTAAACTCAAGACTTAAGGCTGGGAACACCGCTCAGAGAGGTTTGTTATTCCAGGTCATAACCATGCGCCTCCATGTCAAAACACACACACACACACACACACACAGACAGAACACCATGCAGACACATACACATGTATGTACTGCTGTACACATGCACACTCACAGAGTGAGTGTTTTGTTCCTCCAGGCCAACTAAGGAGTCCCTGTGGAGTCGTTAGCATCAGAGTAAACAGAAGCTAAGTTGCATTTTCCCACCAGCCCTCGATTAACCCTGGAATCGACACACACACACAAACACACACAAACAGACTTGCATAACCCCTCTGGACTGTTTGTATTGCTGTTTATATGAGCTAATGCACTGTTGGGAATGGACGATAACTGAATGGGTCCCCATGGGTGGTGCGTCTGTACATTGTGTGTGTGTGTGTGTGCACATGTATGGAGCCACAGAGGTACATAAACCCAGTGAAGACTGGAGACCAATGAAGAACTCCCTGGATGACAGGGGGAGGCAAATGTGGAGAAAAAAGAGAAGACAAAAGGGGCAAAAGAAAAATGGGAGGAAAAGGGAGATCAGTAAATTTACATCATCACCAAAAATAAATCTCAGGACAGAAGAAAGAAGGAAAGTCCTCAGTCTTGGTGACTCAGTCTTTAATTGTGGCTGTCTCGACGCCATGTTACACCAGATTAACACAAAAGTGAAGCCCATCCATCAACTGTAATCGGCCATTACACTGTGTGAGTATATGTGTGTAGGCAGGAGCCATAGTAATTTATCATTTCATGTCTGTGGTCCGGATGCTCTTTCTTCCAAACCCTTTCTTTAACCAACCTCACTCCATCAGCTTCTCCATCTTCTGTCATCTCCCTTCCTACATCTATTCATCTCTGGATTTAAAGTCCGTGTCTCTGTTTTTACATCTAAATCTGCGGTGGATCTGTGATTAACACACTTTCCATGACCTGTTCAGATAATCAAAAAATGCTGTTTCTGTTCTCTTTGTTGCTACGTTCTCCATCTTATTTAGAGCTTTGATAGTAACTGAATTTGACTCAAGGTAAATAATTGAGTCAAATTCTTTTCTTATTATTTTCTGTATATTATATTTCCATATATATATAGTATATATTATACAATGTTTTTTATTCTGAGAACAACAGTGAAACTATTCACTGAAACTTACAAGCTTTGGGGGGAATCGGTGGATCACATATCATACAGTGATTTGAGTCATTCTCAGTGTGAACATGCTGCATGTAGCAACTTTAAATATACATAATTAATCAGTTAGTGTCTTTATGCTATGTTTAATAATACACATTCATGAAAGTAAATACAAGTATACTATGTGTTTTTAAGCCTTAATCAATACAACTCTCCTTTATATCAGTTTTCTCAAAGCCCATTTTGTAGGTTAAAACAGTTTATAGTCAAGTTTCAAAATAGTAGCATTGATATACGAGGAAATGTTGCCATTCTGATGCACTATTAGGGAGGTGAAGAAAACACCTACTGAAACCCCTCAAAAGAGGGTGAAGCATGAGTTTGGTTTACACAAATGGAACTATCCAGCCACCAGATGGTGCAAGTCAACAAGTCCTGATACATTACAGCTGCATGATGAAAAAGGTATTACAGATTTGAAATAATTCACTCTTCACTACCTGAAAAGCTGTCTTTGTCCATGGCCAGCAGGTCTCTGGCTTGGTACAGGTAGCAGCGCAGGTGGTAGCGGGTGCCACCTGTAAGTAAACACCACACAAAAACACCCTATATCAT
>JAUMTR010255967.1:0-21076 GCA_032270685.1 Microctenopoma stevenorrisi | reverse complement strand
TGTAAAGAACAAGTGCTTGAGTACAAAGGTATGATTTAACTGTTAGCAACAAACACTAACCACAAAAGTCAGATAATAAGAATGCAGATAGTTCGAGCAGCAAGCAACGTGTTACTGATCGATCAGTGTCGACAACAGGAAGTGACGCAATACGCCTACCGTGATCAGGTGATTCCAGCCGAAAAACAGCAGCATAAATATGAACTAACACACATTTGTACAAAAAGATTTTTGAGCCCTGCTCTCTCTGCTTAGCATAAAGTGTCACATTTATCTTACAAATGTCCGGGCTAGATCTGCTCTGTGTGTGCACAAGATTTCTTAACGTAAACCTCGTCTTCTTACGTACCAGGAACCAGCCCAAACAGCTAAGAGCTACCATAATGTGAAGCTGAAGTTCTAAAATCCAGGTGGAGGTAATTTAAGTTTATAAATATCCGGCATCCAATTCAACATCCATATTACGTGTCGTGGCAGTTTACATTTGTTGTTGTCATCACTACATACATTCTGCCATGGTACTAGTTTGCCATCGTGCTCACGCAAAGCAAGCTCAAATGCACCACAGATCTTTATATTATCTTAGACAAAATGTCAAGTTTCTGTCTAGCTACTCATTATGTCACAGTATCCCTATTCTGTATCCCTCTTTAAGCTGCTATATTCACATTGCAGAACATTGCAAGACACATAGCATTTTCCATGTGGCTCCTAGTCTGTTCTTTACTTTACTTTGCTTGGCAGACGCTTTTCTCCAAAGCGACTTACAGGGAGCTAGAGCTGGGTGTCTGGCTCAAGGACACACCTGTTAGGGAATGGATTATGAGTCAGACGGGGTTCAAACCCACAACCTTCTGCATCTCAGTCTGACGCCTAACCCATTCAGCTAACAGGCCGCTTTTTGAAAAATGTTTTAAATCTGTAATACCTGTCTGAATCCAGGCAGCTGAAAGAGAATACAAAACAAAGTTCGGGTTTTAATAGATACAGTTAGCCAGGCTTTCTTCTGCCTGGTCTGTGAAGGTCATGGTCTGGAGCTGTAACCTCAGTCTTGTGGGAGGGGTTTTGGGACAAAATATTGCACCCCAAGGTTCTCCTTTACTTTGTATTGGAAGTGATTAGATCTAAGGTATTAATATTTTCGTCCCAAAGGAACAGGAAATACATCACAAGGTAAATGAGAGAGGACATTTTTAAACTACACTTGAATGCAGTTATACACAATACTTACAGGAATAGTGTGCTGCTCAGGTCCACTGGCCAGTATAGTTGCAGGAGAAAGAGCAGAAGCAAAAGCTCTCGTCCACTCTTCATCTAACTCTTCCTCCCAATACACACACACATCAAATCAGTTCACGTCATTACATAGTGTAACTGCTTTAGGAATGTGTTTATCAAAGATTTACAGGAACAGTTATATAACTTGGCTGGACACCACAGGAAGGACCAAAAGGCCTGCAGAGGGCTGAAGTTCACTGCTTGCATTCCTGAGCATATGGTATTTTGCAGTAGCTTTTGTAGTAGAAAAACTCTTGGTGATCAGAAAAAAAAGGAGTTTATTGACAGCACAGCAAAACAGTGTGGAGTTCAGGAATCAGGTACGCGCACTGGACGTCCAGCAGAAGGAGGGTTGAGGAGCGCAGGCCAAGAAGCAAAAAGCACCCCCCCCAACCCTCGGTCTGCTTTTATCCTGAAAACAGTACAATCGATCACTTTGTTGTTCCCCTTCACATCGGCTGAACCAACTTTCCCAAGGCATCGCCTATCCTGTTTTTCACATCACATGATAATATGACAATGGGTTATTTTAATGAAACCGTACAAGTTTATAAGAGTACAAGGTTATAGGCGTTCCATTTGCCAAAAAGGAAATGTTTACATGATGGAGACTGCAGAGGGGCTGCCACAACACTTTCTTGGCTTGCAGATGAGCTATATGGGTTTTTTTCACTCTTGAATTTACAAAACACAGAGCAGGTCTATAAAAAGGGTCAAAGCAGACTATACTTCCTCAGGAAGCTATGGTCATTCATTGCAGGAGCTTCTTGCAACATCTGCAAGAAGCTCCTGAGGATGTATTAAAGGTCTGTACTTGCCAGTGTCCTTTTCTACACTGTGGTGTGCTGGAAGGACTCATCGAGGCTTGACAAACTGATCAGGATAGCAGGTTCTGTGGTCAGCATTAAGCTGGACACTCTGTTAGCAATCATGGACAATGCCAGACCTCCTCTCTACACTGTCATCAATAACCAGAGTCTGTTCAGGAATAGGCTACTTCTCCCCAAGTCCCAGGACCAACAGACTTAAAAACACCTTTTGTCCCACATGCCATCAAACTACTCAACTCCTCGCTGGAGGGGAGGGAGGGGACAAACAGGAGGATGGTGACGAACAGGAGAAATGAGTCTGACCAGACATAAACAGGACAGTCAACACAATGACAACAGGTGCAATAAGTCATTTGATGTGCAATAATCCAACTCGATGTACAATAATTAAACTATCTATTAATTTATTATATTATTAATACTATGACAGCTAGTATATACAACTACTATTATGTATCTATTTTTATATTTATCATTTATATACGCAGATATCCGTGTTTATATCTATCATATACATACATATGCAAATATTTATTTACTATTGAGCTATAGTTTCATATTTAGTAGTTTCTTATTGTAAATGTGTAAAACCCTCAAAGACATGGCAGTGTTGTCGAGGAATTCCTGTGGCTTTAATACAGTTATTTGCTGTTATACACGCCCCCTTGCAAAAACCCACCAATCAGAGCTCACGCTGAGCGTCTTATAAAATGGTCCGCTCTGCCGCTCACTTTCTCTCATCGTTTAGAAACTTGAAGAGGAGCAAACGACTCCCGCCCCACAAGATTTACGGATGAAGTCGCGGTGCTGCACACACGCAGGGACGCTTACGCTTAAAAAGCAATGCGATGGGAGTTCTTTGACTCGCGGGTGTTGTTTGTAGAGTTTCAAGACGTAAAAAAGGCACCACAGGAATATATGTGAAGAGCGAAAGACCGTTTTTGAGGATACGTTGGTCGCGTTGAGAAATGCGGTAAATAAAATGGAGAGCGGAGAGACGGTAAGTAATGTTGCTTTGATACCCATGGACGGCTGCCAGAAAAAAACACGTACTTCCGGTCTGTTTTTTAACTAAAGACTAAAATGTAACACCCAATAAAGCATTAAGAAAACAGTTGAGCACACGTCTGACGCAGAGTTGTGGAAAAGCGCGCGTGGACTTTTTCCGTTTGGCATCGACAGAACAGTTAGAAACAGTTAGATTTCCCGCTTCTTCTTTCTCCTACTTGCAGCTGCCAGTGAATATCTGCGGAGGTTCTCAGTCATCCAAAGTTGAATTAAACCTTTTTGTTATTACCAGTGAATACTTATTCCCCACAGCCACGGTTCCAACATGGCGTATTTCCTTCATAATTTTTTTCCCCGTAAACATTCCAACCCCCCGTGTGTGTGTGTGTGTGTGTTTGTGGGGGGGTGGGGGTAGTAGCAGGACGCCCGCGAAGTCTGGGAGTCTGACTATCTGTATCTCAACTTACTTCTACTTACAATCCCACTTGAATGTTTGCGGTTATAAGGGTCACAAGTACAGTGTGGGTAACTAGCCCTGCGACGATTCCTCGAATAAGTCGGTTATTAAAAAATGATCGAGGCATTTTTTTTCTGGAATCGAGGCTTCGTTTACGTAATATATCTCGCGTTAAACAGCAGTTTCAGTTTGTGTTTGTTGATGGTTAAGGGGGACAACGTGGTACAGTGGTTGCAATCTTGACTTGGAAACGTCACGTTCTTGCGGAAGCATCTGCACGTTAACTAAGCGCTTTATATTTTAACTTCATATTATGACTAGTGCATTTTCCTTACGTTTCTAGCATTAAAAAACATATTTCTACAGTGAGGAAAATACTGTATTTAGAATTATATGTGCGCTTGGAAGCGTCCCGTAAAGGATCCAGGTGCTAACTTTAATAATAATTTAAATAAAAATAATTAAAAATCAATCGGAGCATAACTGGATCGAACTGAACAGAGCTCATACAAATCTTTTTTACAAACCGAATTTACGGACAAACATTGGTTTACGCGCAAAATCTGTTTTGCAAGCCATATTTACGGACAGACAAACATCGGTTTACACACAAATCTTTTTTACGGACAAACGTTGGTTTACGCACAAATCTTTTTTACAAACCGAATTTATGGACAAACATTGGTTTACGCACAAATCTTTTTTACACACGCACAAAATCATTGTGGCGGTGATTTGATCCCATACAAGGACACAGCGAGATGTAGCTTCGTGAAGATGGAGAATCGAACCGCTGACTTTTAGGTTGAAATACTACTACCCACTGATCTATCATGCCAAATTATTCATTAATTTATTAATTGTCTCAGACACAGCTTTATGGTCGGTCAGTGTGACAGTATGTTATTGTGATGTGCTCAGGTGCTGCATCAGGAAGGTCTGCATATTTAAAACGAATTGGGGCTAGAACTATTAAATAGTCTCTCCAATAGTCTGTTTTGAATTGACGAAATATAAATAAAGTTGAATTAAATTGAATTTTAAAGCCAAATTGAATTGATATGACAAATTTCTTTAAACATGTTCCACTCAAAGTTAATAGTTTAGTAACCTTCCATAAAAGCTTTTTATTAACATCGCAGCCGTTTTAAGCATAATCTGATCCAATCATAAAGTGCCTAAGGATTCCTACCCCTATTGTAAATCAACGTTTACACTGATTTGCAGAGGCTCCACTTGGTGGGCTGCTGTTTGATTCAGGTTCTTCTTTAGTTTGGACTAGATTTGTGTTGCCAGTCTGTGCAACACAAAAACGGAACTTGCTGTTTAATGCGAGTTATATGAAATAACAGCAATGACTTTTCTGTGAAGGTTTGACACTAGGGGAAACAGACAACAAATTGCTTTGTCTGTAGGCGGCACTTTAAACTTTTCAGTCGTAACCATCTTTGCTGCAATTACGCTTTAAACAGAACAGATGTCAGTACATCGATGGTGAATCTACTGCCATGGCAGTTGCATGTGCAGCTTGACAATAAAGGACTTTTGTCAATTGGCTAGGCAGCGAGACCGAGATTTAAGGGTTGTACAGCGGGTTAGGGTGATTAAGGACAGAAGTGGAAATGTGCTGACAATATATTGTATTCAGTGATTCAGGAAGTGCAGAGGACTGGTAAGGAGAGAGTGAGGGCAGCTATGAAGTAGATTAGTAGCGATGGTCAGATGAAGCCTTGTGAAGCTTTGAAGCCTCGCAGCCAATTGGTTCGCAAAATGGTTCATTTCTCAAGGCCTCATTTCTGGCTTCATGTGCTAACAAACCCCCTGCTGGTCAAAGACAACAAGGCAAGCAGATGTTTTCCTCTTCTGGAAATCGTCTTGTTACAGTTTGGCATGGGAAGAAAAAGTGCCAGAGAACTAAGTATTGTCTTAGTGTTTCAAGCTATCATGACAGTTTTGTGTATAGTTTCTAAACTGAATAAACAAACTTAATATTTATGTGGGTCTTTGAGACTGGCACCATACAACTTGCGGGGAAACTCCATTGCATTTCATTACCCTCTATACCCTGAATGGCACTCCAAACCGTGAACCACTTCCACAAACAAGGCTTCATACGTCATCACATACGTCATTAAAGCAAGCCTTGATACACGCTTCTCCAAAAATTCTATCGATTAACACATGCTCCGAAGCCTCGGCATGTGAAGTCCCATCGCTAGTGGTCGTTCAGGATGACATGTCTGTAAAGGTATGCAGCAGTATGGCTGCATGCCCAAAAACAGCACCACAGATGCAGTGTTTGCTCTGAGGGTGTTAATAAAAATGTATGGAGAAGGTCAGAAAGAGTTGCACTGTCTTTGTGGACTCTGTGGGAAAAATACATGATGGGGTACCAGGAAAGTAACTGGTACTGTAGCAGAAAGCTGTGAATGTCTGTGTTTTTGTGTGTTTATACATCATATATTAGTGAAGGCAGACAAGAATACATGGGCCAATTATACAAAACAAAGGAGAGTGTAGAAGACTGTGGAGAGAGTGAAGTGGGTTGAGTGCCGGGGTAAAGTGTGACCAAAGCGTAGCTGAAACAGTGAAGATTTTCAAAGTGGTAGTAGCATTAACAAATGTCAGGAGGCTGAAGATGTTAAGATTCTCTTCAGAAGTGAACAGGATAATTAGAAATTAGTACACCAGAGACAAAGTTGGATCAGGATCAAATCCCAGCTCGTACCAGATTTGTCCTTGAGCAAAACACTTGCTAGTTCCTTGTAAGTAATCTGTTTAGAATAAAAGCGTCTGACAAGAAAATTATGTATTGAGTATGGAGCTGCCAGGCAGGCAGAAAATAATAAGACCTGTAGTGAAGTTGGAAATGCAGTTTGTGCAATAAAGCAGGATGTTATGGATAGAGTGCAATGGAGGAATGGAGGCCGAAAGGAGGACTCGCTAGTACAAATTCAAAGTAATGACAAGTCGGGGTCCAGAGCCCATAGGGGACCTGCTCAGCTGTTGACGATCAGCCGCTAATGGAATGAACGCATCATGTGATGTATTAAAGCACAAAATGTGTGTTGACGCAGGAGGGTCCAGAGCTCCAAGTTGTGACATTTAGTCACACTTGGCTCTCTTTTTGGAGACAGTACATCCTACAAGTAGCTGCAGATTTGCAACTTTTTTTATTGTTGTATATTATGTGAAAGATGGCAAGTAAGCATTGTACAGAGAATATTTATAAGAGCACCTACGGCCTCTGCAGGCTGAAAAATATGAGCTACAGGTTATCTGCTTTCGTAATGGGCAATGAAACGCATTGATCAGAATACATCAATCACATTTTTCTTTTCACGTAAATTGTCTGATAATGATCAGAACATGACTAATTGACATTAATATTGTGATGTGATAATAGGCAATTGGTTGCAAAATTACAGTAAACACATAGCTTGCTTCACATTTTTTTAGTGTGATTAATCGCATGATCTTTTGATATACAAATAACTGGTTCTATCAACTGTGCTGTTTGGCAGACACCTAAAATAAAAAATGTCCTTGCAAAACTTTGGTACCTCCAGTTCTTTCGTGTTGCAAAAAGCAAGTCTTTAGACGCACAACGACGCCATTTCAAAGCCAGTACTGATCAACATCCCTCCCCTCCTGTGACCCATTGTTTCTCTGTATGTGTATACAGACCCAGTGAGCAACATACTTTCTTTGTCATTATGATAATAATATGTTAATGTGCAATAATTATGTGTTAATTAGTTACCTGATAAAGATATGTTGGCATGCCCAGGTCTACTAATTAATGGTTATAAAGATGCCTGCATGGAGAGAAGTATGTGAGAAGATTTTTCTTCCTGCTGTTAAATACACAGATGTCTTGAGTTCTGCATCATCAATCAACATTACACTGTTATAATACTGTGCAGTTTGGTTAGAAAAACTTTTCTCTGCTTCAGTGCTGCAGCAGGATCATATGGCCTTGCTCACATTTCCTCATTTATTTTTTACATACAGATAGTGAAAAATACATAATGTTGAATAAGAGATAATAGAGCATTTTGAGTTTATGTAATCACACAGGCTGATATGCTGTGAGTGCGATTTCGTTTCATTTATTTGTGCAGACCTAATATGAATGCAAATCCAGCCACCAACTAATTTTGCTTTTTGTTTTGTAGACCTAAGACATGTTCAAGTTGAACACAGCACTTGAGATATTGCTCTCCATGCAATGCAGTCTGGATGTCCACTTGGCCAAGGAGTTTCAACACCAGAGTTACCCAAGGACAATATTGCAACACTACCGGTGATTCACTCTGAAAATGGAATGCAGACCAACATGGTAGCCAACCACAACCGCTTTTCTGTATCGGAAAAGGAGATAGCCCTACCACATTGTGCTGCCATACTGAAAGAAAATTTGCCATCTTTCAGTTCAACACAAGGCTTAATCAATACTGAATCTTTGCCATCAGTCGGCACAAATGCCAACAGAGAACCTAATCGTTATAATTTTTCAGATGAAAGGCACAAGACACATTCAGTGACTGCTCCAAGCTGTGAATGGCGGAAGATTAAAAAACAGGAGAATTCTGAAGAAGCAAATTTTACCTCTTCTGCCCCTGTCAGTGGTCAGCCATCCAACATACCACCTACCAATGACCAAATAATTGCATTTATTGAAACAATAGTTGCACCTTATAGAGCAGCTTCAACCAAACAAAGCACAAAGCAGGAGGCCACATTCTTAAACAAGAAGTCTATAATATGCGCTAATTACAGGGACGTCACTCTTCAGTCTGAATGCAACATGCCAGAGATAAACAGTGTTGATCTCCTCACAACCCCTGTTTCTTATGAAGATGATGTCCAGAGGCAATCTCTCACCTTTTCTCTGGAAAAAGGGGGAATACGCCCAAAGGCAGTGGAAACAGGAAGACTGCACGGTGAAGGTATGACTGAGGTCCCAGAGAAAATTCAAGCCACAAGTCTAGTGGTACCTGAAACCAGTACACTTGAACTCGGATTACTCACTGAAAAAGATGCAAATACAGAAAAACAAAACGCTAAAGATCCACAACATTTTCAAAACACCTGCAAGGAAATAAAAGAACATTCTGAAAGGAAAGCATTAATTCAAATCATTTCTGCAGACCACAATTGTGAAGGTATTAGGAGTAATGTGCATACAGAAAGTGTAGAATTTTCTAAAAACCAAGCCCACATAAACTGTGAAGAACCATGCCATGATGAGAAAACACATTATTTAAAAGATCCACAATATGAAGACATTTCAGATGATGACAAGTCTCGTGTGGCGTCAAAGGCATGTCTCAAAGACATCCACTATGACATAAGTGAAGAGGAAGATTTGCAGAATGTAGCCTTAGAAGCATCGCTTACAAAACTAGCTAAATACAATAAGCAGTTAACATTTGAACATGAAAGCTGTGGACATATGCTGGATCAGGATAAACTGGAAGTGATTCCAGATGAGCAGCTGGTTACAGAGAAGCGGCTTTTATCGAAGATGGAAAGTGTGAATACAGCCAAAAATTGCTCTTCCATTGCTTGTACAAGTTTTGTTGAACTTGATGATGGGTTTGAACAGCTGTCAAATCTGAAATGTGACTGTACTTTCTCTGCTCTGAAAAATGAGGCTGATCAGATGAAGAGTGATGATAATGATGATTGGATAGTCATCCCTGTCATAGGAGATGTTGAATTTGAACCAGAAGAACCAGTCAAAGAGCAGGGGGATTTAGAATTAGTTGTGTTGCATCATGAAGAGACTGAAGTCATGGAAAGATCGCATGCCAGAAGTCCCAAAAAACGAAGGTTACATCAGACGGTACCATCAGATCCACCACTGGCTTCTACATCTTCCCAAATTGAGGTGTTTGACACATGGGGCAGCTATGTACAAGCTATAAGTGTACAATTTGGTTTTCAAAACAAACCAAACCCAGAGGGAGAACCACATACAGATGAGAGCAAAAGAGATTCCTACTCTGAAACTGAAGACAGTTGTGATTACTCACCTGTATCAGAACACAACTATTTAACAGTGCCAAGGCAGCTGTTGAAGAAAACATCAGTACCTTCATCCCCAGACACAGATGATTTTTTGTCTGAAAACGTGACTGAACAAAAGGTTACAAAAACACAAAAAGGTCAACCCATGCCCTTACGCTTATGCAAATTGAAAGACCTGTTGAGTGCCAGAGCTCAATCAAAGTCTGCTCAACTAGAGACCAGCAGGCAAAATGTTTCAGAAAAGGATGAAGCAATCGTCCTTGATTCGGACATTGAAAGTGAAACAGATGAGCAAGTTAATCGTGCCATTAAGAGACCAGATAATTCAACCCAACAAACTATTATAATCATAGACTCTGAGACAGAGGGTGAAAGTGACCAAATTTACGAAAAGGGAAATGAGCAGACTATGTCTTCAGGGTCAGTGGACGGTGGCACCACCAGAATAAACAGACAGCTGACTGAAGCTAAAGAGCACATTCAGGAAGAAATGGAGAGATTTAAGAAGAGAAATGAGAACAGGCAGACCTTGAATACCTGTGGTTCCAACAAAGTGCTTAAAAAAGACTACATATACAAAAAGAAGCCAGCTGTGGAGAGCGCGGACTCATCAGGATCTGAAGACGGTAGCACTACCTCATTTGCAACCCAAAACAGCCCTGCTGCTGAGACTGTACAGTGTTCATATGCCACTACTGGCAAGAAGCCTCAAAAAACTGCATCATCTAAGGACTCGGTCGACAACCTTTCCCAGTCTGTGGGTAAGAACGCAGATTGTACAATTCAGGCTCCTAACCCTGTAATTCCTCGTCTCTATGTTGAGAAGGGTTCTCGGTCAAACCCTTACTTGAAACTTTCAAAAGATTCCAGAGGCACGGGTAATGGTGAAACTCGAGGTCCAGAGACTCCTGCAGCAAACAAATCAACATCTGGAAAGTATAGACACGGTTCAACCAACGATAAACTTCAGACTAACAGAACAAATTCTAGCTTAGCTTATGAAAAGATTTCATCTAGTCAAGCAAGCTCCAACTCCACCA
The DNA here is from genome assembly GCA_032270685.1 of Microctenopoma stevenorrisi. Classification (NCBI taxonomy): domain Eukaryota; kingdom Metazoa; phylum Chordata; class Actinopteri; order Anabantiformes; family Anabantidae; genus Microctenopoma; species Microctenopoma stevenorrisi. The sequence continues at coordinate 10,427 of JAUMTR010255967.1, read as the reverse complement.
GCAGGTCGGTTGAAGTCCGACGAAGATCAGCGTCTGTCGGAATGTCTTCACTGGCCAGTCTTCCTAAACCACAGCCAGGTACATTAGTTCCTACACAACAGTCATCTTCATCCAGACTTAAGCATTCTCATTCTTACAGCAATCCCTCAACACAAGACCATTATCAAACACGCACAAAAGACCAGTCATGCTCTAAGACCACACCGTCATTGGCTTTAAAACAAGTGAGAAAACAGTGGAGCGACAGCCATGTCCCAACAAAGTTGGACAACAAGCCTAACCGGCCGGAGATGTTGAGAAGCACCAGCTTTGGTTCGAGAAAAGAAGTAAGGCCAGGTCACAAAAGCAGGGCATCCAGAAAGAGGCACAGCTCCCAGAAATCTGAAACCCCCCTGAGTAAGCGGCTAAAGCGTGAAGCCAGACAGCGGACAATGGATATAAATCGGACCACGTCAAGCAATCAAAGTGCGTTTTCGTTTTCCCCTCCAGGTTTTAAAATGTATTATTAGATGCAAGTTTTTATAAATCTAATGAACCCCAATTCCTACCATAGGCAACGTTGTGGGCAAAGCTTACAAGTGGGCAGAGAAGCAAAGGCCAAAAAAAGGTGATACTTCACATGCGGTTTGCTCCATGTGTAACAGTTTCTTTTGCAGCCGGCTGGACTGTTGTCTTTCACCAGGTGTTGTGACATTTAAGTAAAGAGTGTGTGTTTTTGTATATTTTATTCTTCTTTCCTTCTTCTCTGCTGTTCTCAACAGCAACTTGCAGCAGGGAGAGAAGCAGGTGTAGATCTCCCCCGAGACCCCATCAGTGAAAATGACTCCAAGCGCCACACTGACTGGTTGTTTGGAGGTGAAATGGCAGTTGTTGTGTAGCATTCTTAGATTATTGCAAGGTATTTCTTTATTACTGTATTTGTAATAAGCTGTACACTATGTACACTTGTATTATAAAACTGAATAAATGTATTTTAATTGTTCATGTATATACATATAAAATAAATTAGGTTTTTTTTTTAGATTATTTTTACCAGCTACCTCAAAATTTGTAAACATTAGCATTTAGTTAAATGTTTAATTTTTGATGTATGTTTTTTTTTTTTTTTATTAAATGTTGATGTGAAATTACTTCCATGCCTGTTGATCTGTGCACTTACCTTTGACCACTAGAGGGAGACATTGTAAAACAGATCACACTTACTGGCTGATGACTGAATAATGCATAGAATGGCCTGTATGCTATAAGCGTTGCTGCCTTCAACAAGAGTGATTTGAGTAGCCACTTTGCCATTGTATTGTATGTTTGAATTGTATTCTATGACAATCCTCACCTCAGTAATTTATCATTACTTCCATTCCACCATCCATTGTCTTCCGCTTATCCGAAATCGGGTCGCGGTGGGTGCTGGAGCCTATCCCAGCTGCCTTCGGGCGATCTTATCATTACTTATTTAAGGTATAAAATAACTGATTCTGTTTGATGCATTTTAAGTGCTTCAGTTCCTAATGGCGTCTTTAACAAAAAACATAAAGCTATTGTGCTTAATTATTTCTTGGAGGTAGAACAGTTAGCATTGTGTAAAAGCTAATTGGAAAATGAGTTAAAGTGAAATTATGTAAATTAGAGAACCTTTTGGAATGGCTTGCTTTTATTTATACTGGGATGTCACCCAATCTAGCCAAGGTGTAAACCTACTGGTTAATCGTGAAATCAGAAGTTTACTGGGTTGATTAGTCATGAGACCTGGAGTCTTGTAAACGAAGTCAAACAGGAGCAATGAGTTGGCTATGTTGGTCAATCAAAAATATGTTGAGTTGCTTTGAAAAACATTGCTAACAGAGTTTTAATTTAAGGGTGGCGAAAAATGAGAAATGGTCACACCTGACACTAAAAATATGGCTGAGCTATAGCAGTGAGGAAAGGGTTTGTAGTAGAACAGAAAGTACACATAAATACAGACTGATTAAATATTTAAAGTGAAGAAGATTAATTTTAATATATTTTAGTTTTAGTTTTATTTTAATATATTATAGTTTTATCATAAAAGTATTGTCTAGTTTTATTTTATGACTCCATTGTGCAGTGCCTTGGAGCAATCAATTATCACAGCCAATTAGGCTTTTTGACAGGAATGTACAAGAAAATACTTTACTTTCAATTGCATACAGAGCACAGGTCAATCTATCATTAAGAACTGAAATCTGGTGTAAATCTGCCTGCAGCAGGATGTTCTTAAAAACTGTGGACTACAAGAAGATGACTAGTGAGGGAGGTCAGTACTGACAGGAATGTATTCACTGCACCCAGGTGATCATCATTTTACTACTTTCTTAGACTTCTTAAATCCCCTGGCTGTACTGGTGATGATATGGTAACTAAAGCAATCACTTAATTTGAGTTTTATATTTATGTATGACTATGGTTCACTTTGACATGAAAGAGATTTATTTTGGAAATCTTTAAAAAACTACATTCAATAAACTGTGATTTAATGCAGTAAACAAAACAAGAGTGAAAACGTTGAGGGAAATGAATGCATTTTCTATTTACTGTAATACTGACTGTGACTGTTGTCCAGTTGTCTACTGTAAAGCTGAATTCTTAGATTCATATTTGTTAAATCTGTAGTCAAGCAGGGTATCCTTTGCAGTCTCGCAATATAATTTATATTAGTCATGGACAGAATATGACATATATGCAAATAAAGATATAATGTTATAATATTTTAGAAATCATCACATATTCATTTTATCTAAGCTTTTTTGTTGTTAATAGTAGTGAAGTAATTTAAAATAGTATGTTAATATTACTTACGTATTCACCCTATTGGAAGATACAATGTGTGTTGATCTAGATTAAAAAAACTGCTGCGCCCCTGGTTCAAACTTGTTAATGACAAATAAGGTCTGCGTAATTATTGTATTCCTCCGCAGAGAGATAAGGTCCCTACACGTAGCTCCGTGGCTGGTGTGGAGCAGAACTGTAGCTTATGAATTTATGGTCGTTTATGGGTTCAGTCAGCTGGTCGCTGGTTAGGACTGAAACAGGGGTTATGTACATTTTGATTTTCGCCCACACAAAGGACGTGTAGCTCTATGTGAAATTTGAATATCCCGCCCTACCAGGCACCTCCACAGCTCCACAGGCGGAGAATCACGGCGCTCTGCCTCCGCTGAGCTCAGTCGTGCGTCGGGAATCTCCGCTGACTCAAGTGTTATCAGTGGAGCTGCTTTGTTAAAGGCAACTTCAGTATTTTCCAATACTGAATATTTTCCGTACAAATAGGAATTGACGCAGAATATATATACTTTTGTCCGCGTCGAGCATTTATTTATTTTTTCCCCAGTTTTGCCTTTATCTCTGGAGATGTTTCGTGTGGAGCGGACCTGCGCTGAACACTGAAGCCGGAATGAGTGGCAGCTCCGCGGTGTCCGGCTCGGCGCCCTGCCGCTTGGCCCACTACTTTGTCATTTGTGGGATAGACACGGAAACTGGACTGGAACCGGACGAGTTAGCAGGTATGACCTCTTACTTTTGTGACAGTTCGTTGGTTTTGAAAATTGACATGTTAATACGTATAAAAGAAGCACAACAAGTCCGCTAGCCTAACAGAAACCCCCCCTCCACCATGCTAATACAGCACACCAGTGATTTAACAAACCACTAGCTACACTCATTGTTAGCAGCCGTAAGTACCACACATGGTCTTATTTTTTTATACACAATGTAAAAATGAATGTAAATCAGCACGGCACGACATTAAAGTGACAGTAAATAGTAAAAGCTGTGGAGTGTAAGCAGCACTATGTCCACTCATTTCAGCCCGGTGAGCTTCTTACGTGTTTCCCAAGCAGAACAGTTTGAAATCACCTCTGAACTCAAGAAGAAACACACACACGACAGAGACAGCTGCTGTTGCTGCCTTCACATTGCCTCACTAAACACGAAGCAGGGGACAGTTTTCACCAGCTGCCTCTCTGCTCACCACTCTCACTGCAGTTTTCATTTGCTTTTTTTTGGGTAACTTTACCTTCTGCCTGTGATCCTAACAGCTCAGATGGGGGTTGCGAGCCGAGTTGCAGAGGGATTACATCAAAGTTAACTTGGTGTCTGAGCCGAAGTTGAGAATAGTTAAGTGTGTGCATGTAGAAAGTGAGCTGGGATTACTCTTTTTGTTGGTCTGACGAGGCAGACATAAAATTATCTCTAGATTTAAGCAAATGTTATGTGACTGACACATTTGCCGGTGTTTGGCTATGTGTTTGTGTTGCTTTAAGGCTGGGACAAGTGTTGGAGGTGACACTATTAAGCTTTTAGAACACGGAGTCCATATGCCCGGCTGTCTGCTCAGCTAACACTTCATGAACACGTGCAGTGTGTGTGTGTGTGCGCATGTGTGTGAGTGAGAGAAAGAGGGTGCACAGTTATGTACAGGTAAAAAGTTCTGCAACCATTAAAGGTTTGATTATACATCATATAGCAGCCAGTTATGTTCTTGAGAAATCATTTTCTCTGTAAAAAAACAAAACAAAAAAGGGTGATATACGTTGTCTGATGTAGTCCAACCAGTGCCTCCAAAGCCTCTTTACTTTACTTTGCTTGGCAGACGCTTTTATCCAAAGCGACTTACAGGGAGCTAGCGCTGGGTATCTGGCTCAGTGACACACCTGGTAGAGGATGGACTAGGAATCAGACAGGGTTCGAACCTGCGACCTTCTACATCCCAGTGAGGCGCTTAACCTATTAAGCTACCGCAAAGCCTCCAAATCATGTGTCAAGGAACATCATGATTGTGAGGTCAGCTCTTTACATTGTGCATTTTGTTCTGAAACCTGCTCTGACATGAGTGTAAATCAAGCTCTACAGGGCATAACGTCTCCCATCCTGCACTACCCCATGTCTTTATGGTGATCATTTACAATTCTGATTAGGCCCGTTGCTGTTCTCCCCCCATGAAGTATCGTCATCTGTGCAGCACTAATGCTGCCCTGATTGATGTCAACATGTTGCATCTGGTGCTCCATAAAGCTCCCTTTCTTTTGTTCAGCACGTGCAGCACCTCGCCACCCCCCCCATCATCATTTCACACACTCTGTGAGTTTGCAGCAGCCATAATTGCAGCGACCCACATTATCGTTGTACTGTGCCTTTACTTATTTTAGGCAGTGATTCCCCTCCACCCTGCTCTTTGTGTGGCAGCGTGGCCTTATTTCCCTCAGCCCATTGTTCTACTCTGAGGGCCAGGCTTTCTGTGGACCTGCCTTGGGCTTTATCTTGCTTTTCACTGTCCTCTCAGCCTTTCTATCTGCTCTCTTTAAAATCATACACTATTTACCTCCTTTATTTCAACTCATGACTTGTTTTGGATCCTTAGTTCTTGGTCAGACACACAGCTCGTACAATGCCTGTGAGCCTCAGTGGTGCCACTACACCCCGGCCTGTGTACAAAGCCAAAAATATCCCTCTGCGTTCTAATGCCAGATGCATTTGTGGTCTGCAGCATTGTGGAGCTGAAATGTAAGAGGAGTGAAGAGCTAATCTGGAGCAGGAGATGTTTGGCATGCCACTTTTTAAATGGAGCTATGAGCTCAGTGCCGCTGATGTGAGATGTCTACCCCCTGCTTCAGAGGTGACAATTGTTCACTTAAGCTCAGCTGCTGCTAAAACTGATAACTAAGCACATATTTATAGTTTATGGAATTTAAAAATGACGTAAAACAGTAGAAAGGGGTCCACAAGAAATCAGGCAGGAAGTATGTGCTACAAAGTTGACACTTAAGTTGAAGAGATCGGAGCATTTACTAAGTATGAAAGATCTAATACAGGGCTCCTCTCCATCCCACTGGTTTGAACGTATCTCAGGAGGTGACACGCTGTCCTATTACATTATAAGACAGCACTGTTTCCAGGGGCGTGTATTGGAGTTAAATAGTGTGAAAGATGGTGTTCACGTTACATCATCTCAGAGTCCAGATGACATCCAATGCTCAAAAATACTATTGCAGAGGAGACAATGATCATACTAAAGAAGTACTTGTTTAAAAGTCACTTGACATTTCATCCTTCATTTTTAGGTCTGCTGCACGCATGTTGTTACTTAGACTGTAGCACCCCCCCCCCCCCCCATTGCCATCCTTCCTCCTTTTTGTGCTCCTGCTGTTTACCTTTCATGTATCCCCACGTCTTCACCTCCCATTCCCCACACCTAAGTGTCAAATCAGCAGTTAATTTTAGTCCACTGTCAGCCCCCAGCAGCAGAGACATGATGGTTAACACAGAAAACATTGATATACAATAATACTTTTCCTTGTACAGTCCTGTTTATGACTAGTACAAACCAGCATGCTGTGTTTTGGCATCTCATAAGCTTTAACCCACAAGTGAAAGAGTTGGTTTAACCTCAGGGGGATTGGCTGGGTTGGTTTAACCACTGTGGCATTAACACCCACCTCTGTTTCTAAGTGACTCTATCATCCAAACCGTTAGGAGCAGGTTTCTACACGTCTGTTTCATGTCTCATGGTTCTGGGCTGTTCCTAACTTTAGCTTTATGTGAGCGTGGAGCACAGAGGTGTAGCACAGCACACAAAGAGATTGGAGCAGCTAAAGCTCTGTCAGAGTCCGGCCATCTGTCCGCACACGCACACTGGCCTGGGAACCCATCGGCACAAAAGCTGCACGCTAACACTGATGTGTGCTAATGATGACTGACACACACCCCTGTTGTTTCAGATAATAGTATATTGGACATAGAGTATTAATGGTTCAATAAAAGCTGGTTTATTAAAAAGGATAAATTGAAATCCTTTTTGATTTTAACATTGTATTTTTTGACAATAACTTTTCCTTTGTCCTGGCAGCCTGTGCAACACTCTCTAACATCTTTATGTGTCTTTCTTTTTTCTTCCACGGTCATTGGTTCTTTCCTCTTCTCATCCAGCTTTCTTCCTGACACTCGTTGCTTCTTGCTCCGCTGGCTCAGCCGGGCTGCTGTTAAGCGTGTTAGAGTAAATCATTCCGACAGTCCCTCTAGGGTACACTGAATGTATCACTGTAATGTAACACATGACTGGGCCTCACCACTGTCTCCTCCTCACACACACGCACACACACACACACACATATGATGCTCATAACCATGACCTGCAACAAACCTCCTGTCTTTCTTATAAGGCTAAATATTGTTAGCTTTTGATGAGTTGAGTTCAGTTAAGTGGTTTTTGGTTGAAGTGAACCAAAACGAATTTACAACAAAATATAGTAAAACGAAAGTGAAATTAGAGTACTTTTTCTTCTCGGGATTCAGAGGCAGTAAGACTGGCACAGAAGGGCTTTAGCCTCTCGTCAATTGGCTGTAATTGGCATATAAATAATGCGTACGGTCAGTTGTGAATAGTAATGAGCAGCTGCTCCAGAGACAATAACCAGAATCGCTTAAAAGCGTAAAATTCAGCAGACACGACCGAAAGCTTATAGCAGCGAGCACAGGCACAATGCATCTTTTTGAATGTTGTATTGGTGAACTCAGACACACACTAGAAGCATTTTACGGCTAGATCTGCAACTTTTTGCTCAGGAACTTACTCAACTCTGTGGGAAACCAGCAACGCCAACAATTCACTTTTGTCACCTAAAGTACATTTTGTTGGTTTAAACTGAAGGTCCTGATCTATCTGACAGGATAGTGAGTGTCCAGAGGAATTATTCAGAGATGTCTAGTGTCAACCTTTAGAAGAGGCTAGTTAAACTTCAGAGGTCTGGGGGGGTTGGGAGGGGTGGGCATTAATGATGGATTGGATGCCTGTGGGAGTCGGTGAGACCTACCTTAGAGGATGCTGCGGGCTGTTGACTGTTTGACTGGATCTCTTTGCAAATACTCTCCTGTTTCTGATAGCGGAGGAGGAGGAGGAGAAGAGAGAGTAGTTGATCTTGGGAGGTGTGGGAAGCTGTCTCACAGCCTCTCCTTCACCCTGACCTTTGACTCTGAGCTCCATATGTTGTGGGGACAGAGGAACCAGAGGGAGCTTGGGGTTGTTTTGGTGTCTCAGAGGGGCCTTTGGGTGTTTCTGTACACTAGAGAGCCACTGAAGGTCAACAATTACATGAAAAAGAGTCTGTAATAGAAAGACCCCTAAAGGTGAAAATGTTCATAACAGTTCTCTTGATGGCTGGGTCATGTGCAAAGTTTGTTATGGAATAAAAAATACCACCATATTTATCCCTCACAGGGGAAATACACGTGCCACAGAAGTCGAGTAAATGACACCCAAAATCAAATAGTTATAATAACAATTATACAATTTTACTCAAACATCTTTTAAATAAAAGATGTTTGAGTAAAATTTTCATTTTTTATTCCATAAACTACTGACTCCCTAAGTATTTATTTGCAGAAAATGACGGTCAAAACACCAGTAAAGGTCCTGTGTTTCCAGACCTCAAATAATGCAATAACCCCATCAAACAAAACAAGTCCATATTGATTTTTACACATTACTAATGTTTTGAGTAAGAACGTGTTCTAAATTAATCAATAACTCTGATTTGTAACCACAGCTTTTATGCAGTGATCTTACTTTTACGTAATGAGGAAGGAGAGATACAGTAGGTAAGAAATCCAACTTAACTTGAAACCAACACAGTAATGCATCATAAACATCACTTTTTACTGTGTATGTCAGGCTGTTGGTGCACGTCTAATACCAGATTAGTTTGATCACCAATCTTTGAAGGCATGCAATGTTCTCTTGATTGGCTCACTCATGGGGGGGTAATAAATACCTCAGACTCCAGGGACACACATACGCAGTCAACATCACTGTGAGTGTTGGCGGGGGTGTTATGTCAGGCAGCCTCCAAATCTCCTTACATAACTGGGATGATAGTCTACACAGCAGTAACTAAGGCTCCTTATGACAGATTAGAGCTGGGATGGTACAGGGACCTGGCTGCTTACTGACAGGCCGTCCCCTCGCTGTAAGACATGCTGGACATCGGATTGTACTTCATAAACAGCTTGAGCTCTGCACGGCTAAATTATGTCATTTCTTATATAATTAATTCTGTGCTTAAGGAGTAGGTTAACTGAGTTTATAACATAAAAAATCAACTGATAAGATGTCACTTCACTAACCACTTGTTATTTTGGTAACGTTGTGTGTGTGTGTGTGTGTGTGTGTGTGTTTTCTGTCTGGTTGACTGGACTTTGATCCTTGAGTTCCAACTCATCCATTGACCTCTGGTCTGTGTGATAAGGCTGAGTAAACAAAGTGTGACCACTGTCAGATAAGCAAACCTATGATGTATTGTTCATTCAACTCTTTTCAAACCTTTGTTCCCTCTTTTGCTTTACATACACACCGTTAAGCTGCACACTGTCGCCTGCACATAGCAGTGAATAGAGTGAATCAAATCAGTGATGTGTGTAATGAAGCCACCAGTCATTGCCTTCCTGTGCTGCAGCAGAAATAAGGCTCCCCAGGCCTAGTGGTGGCCCAGTAGAGGCAAGCTGTTCACTGGGGGCAAACACACACACTCACACAAACGCAGAGCAGTGATGACAGCAGCGTAGCGTTGCTGGAGTAACGGAGGTGCCTCCGCTTTGTCTGTGAACAAATGTAAATGTGTTGTGTCTTTTGTTTTTTCTTCTTGGGCTGTCAGAGCCAGAAATGAAGCATAGCTCAGGTGAGTGGCTGAAGTTTCATACTTAAGGTTATTTGCGTTTGATCCTGTTTACATATCCTTTCGAACCTAGATGCTAAGTTTGCTTCAAAATGCACCATCAGACTTGAGAAAGCCCTCTGGAATGGAGGGTGAAACGTTGTTAAGAAACCAAACCAGTTCAGTTCTTTGGATAAAACCTTTTTGTTTGTGTGTGTGTGTGTGTGTGTGTGTGAGATTAAACCTTCGCACGTTCACTCACGGCCCAGACGAAGCCCTTTGTGCTCCTCTGATAACAACATGACGTTATATAATTGGGACATCGGTGGACTTGTCAAGGCCGATTATAGAGCCTGAGCAGCTATTTCTGAACCCCTGGCTTAGATTGTTAAGCCCATCAAAGAGAAGAGTGAGAAATCTGACAGCAGGTGATGTGAGGTAATGTGTGGGATGAAAGAAGGAAGTCATCAGATTTCACATTTTCACAAATACCATGTATTTTTTTTCATCTTTTGAATACTATAATTTTTTTTAAATGTCCATACACAGGGCCATAGAAGAGTTTTTCTGTAAGTTTTTTTAAAATATGAAACTGTTGTTTAGTCAACCAGAAAAGGAAGCTATGTTCTGAAGCGTTAGAAGTCACTGTCACACTCCTCTCTCTCTCTCTGGGGTGATCAAAGATCTGGGTGATCAAAGATGGCGCCACTGTTTGCGGCAAGCCGTCGGATGCCAGGATTTCTCTCTGTTTTACTTTGGGTTTTA
>JAUMTR010255946.1:2500-20000 GCA_032270685.1 Microctenopoma stevenorrisi | reverse complement strand
ACACACACACGTTTACTGCATGGTTTAAATGCTCAAATCGTCCAGTGACACTGATCCAGTGAAATAAACTGGGTACATCTGGTTTGTTTCGTCCCTGTGAGCTTAAGATGATAATGATAGCAGAGTCACGCAAAGGTGGTCTGAATGGGGGGGGTCTCTTGGGAGCTTCCCTCCCTGCATCGAGTTCGTACATTCTCCCTTTAAAAACAACAGTCTCTTCGTGTTCTCTTTGTGTTCTCTTCAGTGCCGCGAGGGAACGAATCTCTGTGACATTAAAATGCAGCTGGATTCGTCATGGTGATAAATTCTACAACCACACTGTCATTTTATTCTTTCTCATCCGTGCTGGGATCCGGCCTGAAGGATTTCCAGTGATCTTAACCTGGCCGACTCTGGACAGCCGGCTCTTTCTCGGACACGTACCCACTGTGCGTTGGTAGTTGCAGCAGCAGTCGCTGCCTTCAGAACGCTGCAGTTTGTGTGTTACACTCACAGTCTCTGGTAGTTAGTCAGCTGGTGACAGAGGCAGAAACAGTCTCTCTCTGCCGTGTGTCTGCAGCGTCATGCCAGACTTTCCTCTGTGCACGCCCCGTTTCTCCAGCTGAACCAGTGAGTCGCTGAGCTGCATCTCATTATTTATCAAGCACAGTCTTTCCGCCCATTCGACCTGGAGACTAATGGCCCTTAAGTTACGGTGGAAACAAGTGTGTTCTGTGAGCTGCAATTTCTGAAAAGCAGCCACTTATTCATGAGACACCGTCCAGCCCCCATGTGATTCATGTCAGAGTTAGCGCTCACAAAGTCGCACTGTGCAACTTTACAAGGACGAAAAACGAAATCACACGTGTTAAAATCACTGCACCTGTCACACGCACAAACGAACTAAGTGATGCTGCTGCTGCTCAGGCTCTTTTTAAAAGATAAGTACACACGTGTGAAATAGCTGCTGCACCTGATTTAGTACTGCAGCAAAGGAAACTGCAAGTGAAATAAATCAGGAGAGACACTTCTTCACTGATGCTCTTCTTCATCTCTTAACAGGTTTTACTGGCTCCCAGGTTTATTGTCACCCGGAGATGATGCGACACGGTCCAGCTTTCTAAACTCCTCCACAACACACGATCCTGCAAAACACGGTAAAGGCAGGTTCTCCAGGTTCCAGCATGTTGCTCCTCCTGCTGCTCACACAGGCACTGGAACTCCTGCTAACTCCTGCCTCCTTTGAGTTCAGAGGCTGCAGCCCCAGGACGGCAAAACCACGTCCCACGGAGCATCAGGTCATGGCGCTGGTGGTTTCTCTCCCTCCTGCAGACCTGACACGGACTCTTCTTGTTTGCTTTAAAGAAAAAATGCTTAGTTGGTCAGTTACCAACAGCTTTGTGCTCGATACACCCCACCTGGATCAGAACCACTGCCAGGCAGAAGGCTACTCCCCAGAAGCCCTGCTCTCATTCTGATACCGCCGAAGGGCAAGAAAGTAAAACAACCCTCTGCAAACTGTTTGCACTCTTCCCTCTTCATCCCATCTGCACCCAGCTGTGGGGCAAACAAATCAATGACACACACAATATCTGCCCCGTAAATATTTCATTGAGTGAACTGAACAAGACACTATCACGACAGTAAACCAGGACCGTTTCACAGTGAGCAGGCGTGAACGAATCAGAAACCACCCTCGTCCTCCACCCCCCTCTCCTCTGTCCACTCGCTACGACCGGTCAAGGCAGATGGACGTCCCCCCCGAGCCTGGTTCTGCTGGACGTCTCCTATGTTAAAGTCAGTTTTTCCTCATACACACAGCTGTAAAGCTGCAGAGAGGCAGCTGATCACTGGGAGCATGGAGAGACCGTGTATAAACTCTAACCCAGAGACTATGAGGTTTACAGGGAAGCACTCAGCCACTTTCCCCCACAGGCTCTGACTTGAGTGATGCTGATGATGACCAGAGTCTGATCTCACTGATGCTTTGTGTGTTTCTGTTTCAGTTCTTCTCCACATCTAACTTTTCTTTGTGTCTCACATCAAACGTGGACCCGTTTGTTTGTGAGGTCTGAGCCATTAGTGAGGCAGCGTTACACGTCTTCACATCTCAGTCCCGGAGGACGGCTACTGAATAAAACAACAAACGGAAAGTGAGAACTTGACAGTTTCCCCGGCGCAAACATCTCACTCTGTTCGACAACTTTTTCTTCTATTATCTCTGCTCGTCGGTGTGTGGACAGACGGACGGGGGGCGATGAGGCAGAAGCCTACCTCTGAGGGGCGACTTCATGGCAGCCTCCACCATGCCGACAAGCAGCTGCAGACTCTTGGGGTCTTGGGCGAGGCCGGAGGCGAATGCTGCGAGGGCGTCTGCATGACGACCCAGGTACTGCAGGGCAACCCCCTGACGAAAGTAGGCCTGCGGGGGGGGAAACACGCAGACGTTAGAAACAGCTGAGACTTGGACTGATGCTGTGATGGCAGTTTGACTCCATGGAATAATAAAACCAAAAGCATTTAAAAAAGCAATGAGCTGCACGCAGGTGAAGGCTGCAGGTTCTCCAGGCTCAGACAGGTATTTCTATGTGCATGTACGTCTCCCCGCGAGAAGACGACTCCCACATGTTCCCACATCACTGAAATAAAGACGTTGGAATGTGACGGTAACCTGCAGCACGCGACCCGCCTCTCACACACACACACACACACACACACTCATCAGGACCATTTCAATCAATCATGACATCAAATTCATGAAGACACGCCCCAAACGCTGCTGTCCTCTTCTCTCACTGTAACCTAATTGTCTCGTCTTCTCCTCCGTTCTTTCCCTCTCTCTCCTCCTCATTTATCATCCTGCCCTCCCTCCCCCCACTGAAGCATAATCTGTCATGACAGTGAATGAATGAAGACAAAGAGGAGAAGAGTTAGATTAGATTAGATTACATGGCAGCTCCTGTCCTGCCCGACACTCGCGCAGCCTTTGTCCCGTCCTCGTCTCCAGACAGCTGCATTGAAATGAATGGAGCCGGGGGTCAGGGCTAATCTAATACTCCGAGCCTTTCCATTCCAGCGCGTTGGTGACCGGGGCACGGTGTCATTTCACCGTTGGCCAACACAAAGTGGGATAAATGGCTGGTGATTGCAGCGGGAGGCACAAAAAGGGAGACGAGACAAAGTTATAATGAAAAATAAAGAAAGCAAGAAGGTGTCAACACGACGTGGGACGCGGCCTGACAGCTCAGTGGGCGGAGCAGTCGTCTTCAAACACAAGGGCGAGCGAGTTCGAGTCCCGGTTCCACCAGGTTATGTGTGGAGGTGTCCTTGGACAAGACACCGATACCCTGTAGTAGAGAAGACACAGGTCCAGCTGCTGTCAAAACAACAAGTTCCCCTGGACATCAATAAAGTATTATTATTATTATATAATGCACTGAAACAACAGTGGCGTTGGCCCAACTCTGAGGAGACACATGAACCACGGTCTTTCTACTGGAGACTGGGACGCCACACCCCACCACCCCGCCAACGCCCCACTGATCCACCACTGATACAAATGAAAGTCTCCAGGAAAAGCGCAGGAGGAAAAAAGCAGACAAACAAAGGCTGAAATACAGGACAGCAGCTCTGCTTCAGCTCTCGGCGCTGATGCCAAGCGTCCACGCTGAGGAGAGAGAGACGGCAGCCTGCCCTCTGACCCTCGTCCAGGCTGGAGAGGAGCAGCCGGGCTGGACGGGGACGAGGAGCTGGGCTGTTGGCTGTAGTGACATATGGACACCCCACCTGTCCGCCTACCTCTACTCAGCACTGCCCCTCCAATCTGTGGCCATCCCGCTCATTTGGCTGCAGCAGAGAGGAGGCTGCGTCTCATCTACACCTCCGCGTTCATTCCTGAATAAATTCTACTTTCACCTTGATTGAGCTTCAGCGAAGACAATTTCAGTCAGACGAGGATGATTATATGAGGGGAGGAGAAGCTGGAATGGCAGGAAGGCGGTCGTTATCTCTGCATGTGGACGGTGCGTCTTCCCCTCATCAGAGGTGTAAACATGCCAGAATCAGACAGAAAGTGACAGCAGGAAGAGTCTGCCTCCCCCTCCACCACCTCCACCACCTCCACCTCCTGCTCACACACATTCTGCCTGTTAGCTCAGTCTGGCTACGCTGCCTGCGAAGTGTGTACAGGGGGCACAGTCCAGACAGTCTCCCAGACACACACACACACACACACTCGTCTGTCTCTCAGCAGCGCTCCGGAGCATCTCAGGAAAAAATCTTGTCAGATTAGAGCGTCTTCACGAGCCGCGTGCTCGTGTCTGATTTCACGCTGAGTAGTTAGAAGCTCTTCAGCATCGTGTGACAGGTCTGAGCCGCTCTGAGTGAAGCGATCGATGAAAGAGGCAACAATCATCCTGTGTGTGAGTGTGTGTGTGTGTACTACGCCTCTGGTACCACTGAATCATGTTTTAATGTCCCACTGTTTAACCTTTGACCTTTCTGTATCTACACACACGTTCAAACGGTTAAAGTCTCCTTCAGGCCAGTTTAACCAGTTTAACTCCAGTTCCAACACCGCAGTGGTTTACTCAGAGTCTACAGCGATGCTTTGGGCTAATTGCTAATTAATGTTTGCTGACACTGACTAATCGGCAGCTGAAGCCGAACAGAGTGATTCAAACGTATCCAGAAGAGAACGGGAACATTCGAATCCAACTCTACTGTACTCCGTCAGAGACGCAGCCTCGTGCTGGTGCTGGAGGAACAGTTCTTAGAACTGTTGGTGAAACAGTTCTAAAAATGACACCGAACCAGTGCAGAGATGCCACGAGGAAGCGATAAGAGTGAGATTTGTGTTGTGTGTTGATGTGTCAGAGCAGAGGATGCGCACCGGATGAACAGATGCTTCAATTAGTGCACGTAACTCACATTAATCGAGAACAGATGGCGACACAAGTGGTGGGAGAGAGAGAGAGAGAGGGAGAGGATGAGCATGATGCATGATGGGGACGGATGTCTTCTCAGATCAGGGATTCTACTTCGTCTAATCTGACCACACAGCGGCCTGAACGGTATCATGTCACCGCTCAGACGTTTGTGGGGTAAGAGGCTCCCTCACTGACCCAAACTCGTGAATTCTGACATCTGCCTAAGCGCTGTGTGACGTACAGAACGTCTTCGCTGAGCACTGCCTTCATGAATGAGCATTTCCTGCAGTATTAAGTCAGATGTTCCATTCCAGTAGCGCGGGGAAGATGCTGATGACACATCACTCACAGACGCCAGGTTCATCTTGCTAAGTCGATACCCACTTACCCCGCAGTGGGCGATATAACGACCTGCTGGTTGAGTTGTGGGCCGAGTGTAAAGCTTGGAGAGCGAGGTCATTATTTGAGAGGCTGCGAGGGTCTGAGGGAGTCATTAAAGGCAGCAGTGTGTATTGTGTAGACTTTAATGCGCCTCGTTACGAGGGTAACGTATGATCAAACCCGGCGGATCTACAGCGGCGCACAGTTACTCACAGTCTGGGAATTAAAAGCCTTCTCACAACCGGAGAAATAAGCAAGCAGAGTCACAGAAAAGTGGAAAAACATCATGTAACACGACCAAAAATCAATGAGACAAAGTCTCTGGTAACTTTAAGTCCAGTCTCCTGTGGGGGGACACACATTACTTCAGCGGGAGTTTCATCCTGGATAGTTTAGTCCAGTGGTCTAAACTCGACCCACTCCAAAGGGTCACACGCTCGTCTGACGGGTCATGAGATGATTGGTGGGAGACAAGAGAAGAACAGAAATGTTCTGGTGCCTCAATGTGAATAAATCTTTGTAGACTTCACTCTGATCGTTTTATTATTCTGGACTCAGACACTGAAATGAAACCAGCTAAAAAGGGCAGAGAATTTTTCCTTACACAGAGAAGTGTTGGCATCATAACATAAGCACAGCACCAAGTCGGGCTCATTAATAAGGAACGACACAGATGAAGTCCTCACAGCGGTGGTAACACACACACACACCAACTGTTCCCAGGTTAATGAGCATGAATATTTATCACTGTTCCACTAACTAAGAAGCAGTAATTGAGTTGGAGTGGCCATAACCACTGGTGCCGCTGGGACCAGGGCAGATGTTCCCCGAGCAGCTGTGGTCTCTCACACAGGTTCTCCAGCCTGAGCACTGCAGCCGCGTTCGACTCAGAACGTGAGGACGCTGATCAGGCGCAGGGACGCGCGGACAGGTCAGAGGTGTCACCTGGAGCTGCTCTGGGTTCATGTTCATGAGGACGTGTGGAGGTCAGCTGACAAAAAGAGCAGCTAGGCTCTCTTCTTCTTCTTCTTCTTCTTCTTCTTCTCCTCCTCCGGTGTGCGCCTGGGTGTGTTTGTGCCGTTCGTGCACCGTGTCCCTCTGCATGTCGGCTCGTCCCTCCTCAGTCATTTTCATTTATTTGTTCACCGTACTGCACCACATAAAGAAAATCTGACGCACAAACACACCATGAGCTTTTTACCCTGAAGGTCTGTGGGACGTTTAACCTTGGTGCAGAGACAGAATCACTCTGAGCCGAGAGAGCTCTAAATTAAAGAGAGCATTTTCTCTGTCACACACACGCGAGTGAGCAGTCCGAGTTAACCTCGGCACAGACGGCCTTTTCCCCCGCTGACCGAAACCAATTCTCCGCTCTGCTTTATCTACACACACAGACCTCGCCTCATTCCTTTGACCCGCTCCTGGACTGTACGTGAACCCACTAACAGCTCCACTCAGCCCTCCACGCTGCATCACATAAAAAAGGTATGCATAAGGAGGAAGCTGGGGGGGGCTCTGACCCTGTTAGCAGCGGCACAGAGGAGCGGGTTGGTCGTCTCGCACCGGGTAATTAGACCGTCACTCAACCGGCTGCCGCTGCGTTTGCTTGTGCAGCGGGTCGGCCGATCGCTTGATTGCCTGCATGACCTCTGCCCCCGAGGGAGCCCGTCTACCTGCAGGGACAGGTAGCGGGGAGGGGGGGGGTTCCCATGTGATGAGCTACGAGAGCAGAGAGCAGGAGTTATTCTCTGACATCTGACCGACACACAAATAAAGAAATTCTTATGTTTGATTTCTGCGTCTGTGACATTAATGAAACAGCAACATGGTTTTTAATGTCACGTCCTGACAACGTGCGCGACGAAGACTTGATCCAGGGTGTTCTGGTGGTGGAAGGAGCTGATCATTAATCACACTCTCAAACTGTGTGTCCTCTCTACTCACGAGTTCTTCAGTAACGTGGAACCAGCAGCACGGTCGTCTGGTGCTGAAACTGGTTTAGGACGAATCACAATCACACAGTGTTGCAGAGAATTCATTTGTTTTCACCTTGGCTTCCTCTTACTCGTGTAACGCTGGAGCTGTGAGCAGGGTCATCGCCCCCACCCCCCGCCCCCCGCGGTGCACCGTGTTAATTAGAGCCGAATCATCCGGGGAGAGAGGAGGAGAGGTGGAGGACAGGAACGGAGACGGAGCAGCACTGAGACCAGTGATTATTACTCTGGGGAAGAGTGTGGTGAACGAGGTTCCCACTCAGTGAATCAGGATAAGGAGAGAACACACGCCTAATGATTCCCCACCAAGCTAATTAGCCCCTCTTCCCGTTTCAGATGCTGATGGAGCGCACAGGTAGTGATCACTCAGAGAATCCTTCAGCATTCCTGCTCCTCCCAGATTCCCAGATTCCGCCCTGCTGACGTCCCGGTGCGTGCTCGTACACATGTGCATAATTCTGCGGCGTAATAAATTCATTTATTCAGCCTGACTAATGCAATGAAAGGATTATGAGTTTAGGACACAGCAGCTGTTAGTGGAAGGTACAGTTTTACTTCCAGCTGACCGAAGGATGAACCCCAGAAAGTTACCTCTGCTGTAAATCACACGTCACCTGCTCTAAAGTGAGTTAGCAGCTCTGTGCTAACACATGACAGCATCCTCACATTAATACCAGAACAACAAACTTTCCTTTTCTTCCACGTTAGCTTGGTCGCCACGTGCCATGGAAGGCGACCTTTAACGAGGCTGATATTTGAGAAGGTTACAAACCCGTTACAGCCTCGTTAGCTTCCACACTTTCTTACTGAACAACTACTGGAGTCTCTCGTCTGACATTTGGACCTTTTCTTGAACATTTTTGTGTCTCCTCTTTGTCCTCGTCCCTCAAAGCTGCTGCCACTAGTAGCTCGTCTAACCTCCTGGATAATAAAGTGATTCGTCTGCAGCAGCAGCGACCTGTAGGTTCGATGTTTCATAGATAGCCCACAGTCCCACAGGTAGGAACATGCAACAATGAGCATTAATGAGTCCCTGTTCCCTGCTTTATCCTTTCATTAGGGCTGCGGGCTCATCAGGAAGCATGGCCCACTTCAGGCTCGACGCAGACGAGCTGCTGCACTAAGACCAGCCAGGTAATTGGGATGTTACGCCCATTGTCTGCCAATTACAATTCAATTTAGCAGAAGGAATGCTCTGCAGTGTGATTACAGGCAACAGGCGGTGCGAGCGGAGAGGAGGATGCTGGTTGTGTGGAGAGGTGTGTGATGTTCTCCACCTTTCGCTCAGTGCTTTTCATATTCGGAAGTGGCTTCCAGTTTGTCTTCCTCCTCCTCCCAGTCCTCCTGAGACGCTCTGCTGTCAGCTGGCCTAGCTCTTTCAGACAGCGTGACATTTGCGCCTCCCCGCTGCCTCGCTAAGCCGGAGCAATGAGAACAGCAGGCAGCAGCTCACACAACACAGCCCGACGTGCACACACTCGCCGGTATTGAGAACCTGTCTGCATTTCATGAGGATGTGTCATCATTTCAAAGGCTTCTTATCTGAATTATTTACAGCAAACATTCCTGCGTTGCTGCACGGCTGCTGGCGCTTCGCTCACCAGTTCCCCGTGACTCAAATTGCTCTAAATGATGACTCCGAACTACTGCGGAGGTGCATGTCTGATCCCACACTGCCCATATCATCCCACCTGATTACGCTCATTCAGCTCGAAACATGTGACCACGCCTGTGACTGATGGGTTCGGATCATTACAGTAGTCTGATACAGGCCTGACGTTCAACGCAGCACAAGATGGAAATACAAAGTCTCACAGAGACCGATGGGCTGATTTGTACTCGTGAGCGTACTACAACAGTACCACTGTTGTGCGTTTGCCGCATGCGCACAACGTTACTCCACTCAGACCGTGTAGGAACGACCGCCTCACAGCATCTCTCGCCTTCGACTTCTCACTCCATTAGGTTTCGGAGACGTTCCAGCATTTCTCTTCGATCAGACGTCCAGTTCTCGAATGTGCCTACGACGTCTGGGACGGGCTCACTGAAGCCTCAGTGTTGGGGCAACATACCAGCAGCTGGTGAGTGGATCAAAATGAATGAGCAGTCATAAAGGACACGTGAAGTACAAACAGAGGAAGTTTTCATTCACCACCTCATCATTAGTAGTTGTTGGGAAGATGCCTGAGGTACCAGCTCTATGAAACCAGTAGAGGAGAAGACAAACAAACAGAAAACATTATTTAGAGTTAATGGCTGCACACATGGTCCCGCGGTGAAGTGGAGTGAACGGACCTTTAACAGAACGCAAACAGCACCAGGGTGATAAGAGGAGTCTGCCTTCAGCACACAGCATAACGGAGCGTGCCGTCTTCCACCGGTCCCTCTACGTTCTGACCAAGTTATAGGCTTAGTGAGGGAACATAGAAGAACAAACACAAACACAACTTCCCTTTAAGACAACACCAGTAAGACATGAGTAACAGAGCGAACCCGTCGTGTGTGTGTGTGTGTGTGTGTGTGTGTGTGTCGCACCGAGCCAAATAATGACTGTGGCTTATCTTTGGTTGCAGCGCCACAGAGCTCATTTACATAAAACCTTTAAGAAGGAGTACATGCTCTCACTCCTCTGTCTGCCCCCAGCTGGTGAAATCCCATTTGTTTGGTACAGAGCACACACACACACACACACACACACACACAGTATAAACACACATACGTCTCAATACAAATATTTCTCACCTGATGCTGTTTAGGGACACGACACTTCTAAAATTACAGCAGAGGTAAAAAAGTCACATTTATCCACAGTGGCAGACCCACTGGAGGATGTGCTCCTGCAAACGGCTTTTCACACGCTTCACTTTTCACCAATTCACCAGCTTAAAAGCGCCGAAAACATGCGTGACTTTAATCCATGCACAGTGTGGACACTGGTAGACATCACCCACCGTAAAACACAGTTCTCTCTCTCTCTCTCTCTCTCTCTCGCACACACACACACACGAGGAAAAGAATCAGCACCGTGCAGGAGTGACTCTCTCTGCCATTCAGTTCTGAATTTTATTTTGAAATTCAGAACAAGTTAAGTGAACGAACTTGAAATTGAAAAGACAAAACTCAAACTTGGCCTTGTAACGCTGACTTCCACTAACACAGTCAAATATCAGCTTTAAAAATATTTCATGCAGAATGGATTTTATGTCCCGTCGCTCGTCTCTGGTCCAGAATAGTTCGGCGTGTTTTTCTGGACCTCTGAGACAACTGAGTAACTCAAAGGTGTAAAAATGGATTTGTTTGGTGGATGGTTGAAGGCCGCATCGTGATTTGGTGCCTCTGGACCCGCACCGTTTCCCGTTCATGGGGATGAACACGAATTTCAAAGGTTTATCCAGCAGGATAATGTCTGAAGAAGAGAGACTCAGCTTCCACCTTCCGGAGTGGAGACATGGAAACAGCTGGAGGCAGCTAAGTGCAGGACAAAACAAACTTGAGCACAGCTGAGGAGCGTTTGAAAGAAAAGCTCAGCAGACACACGTTTTAAAGCCATTCACACATAGAGTGAGTCACTACAGACAGATGAAGTGAGACTGGCCTGATGTTGCTGCACATCTGTTCTGGCTGAGTGGGTGTAGAGTAAAGCAGAGGAGCCACAGGAGAGAGCGTGTGCTGATGTGTGACAGCGATTTCTCATTCAAATCGAGTCACAGACAAACTTAGAGGCTCAGCACAGTGATGGGGGGGGTGCAGGAGAGAGAGGGAGAGAGAGAAGGTAGAAGGCGTGGAATAAACTGAGAGATAAATAAAGACGTGAAGAAAAAAACGTCCTGAAGGACGGTTGCAGCTCCTTGAGGACAGTTGAGCTCCTGGAGGACGTTTGAGCTCCTGGAGGACGGTTGGAACTCCTAGAGGACGGTTGGAACTCCTAGAGGACGGTTGGAGCTCCTGGTGGATGTTGAGCTCCTGGAGGACGGTTGGAGCTCCTGGTGGACGGTTGGAGCTCCTGGAGGACAGTTGGAGCTCCTGGTGGACGGTTGAGAACGATTTCTTTGGTAAATCGTATCAGAGGCACGTTTTAAATAATGGCAAACTGACAAAATGAAGTACTGCAGCGGCATCTATTTTCTATCCTCTGGGTTCTTTCTCAACATGCTCTGAAGCACATAACAACACAAGCAGCGGCTGGAAGCTTGCTGTGCATCTCTCCCCCTGGATTATAGAAGAACGTGGTGATTATGTGGTGGACACTTTCAAACAATGTGTCTGAGAGATGTCGTGAAGAGACGGGTTTCAGATGGAGGGTTAAGTCTTAACTCAGAGGGAGGAGTGTCAACGTCACACGCTGCACGCTGCACGTCACACGCTGCACGTGAACACGTCACACGCTGCACGTGAACACGTCACACGCTGAGCACAGTATGAAACGTTACTGCTGCCGGGTGAATGGAGAAACTTACACACACACACACACACACACACACACACACACAGTGTTTCAGCGCTCCACTGTCAGCGATCACGACGCTAATGTTTGATTCACACCACCACACCGTCTCACACATCTGTCTACACCCAGAACCACAGCCATGTCTCACCCTCACAGAGACACTGTGATGACACGTAACCAGCTTCTAATTCAGTCACACTCGCATGCACACACACTTTTCACTGATATATCTACAATGCAACAGACTATGTGGGTCAAGGAGGGATAAATCGTCATAAATCAGTTCCTAATGAGGACAAATATGAGCACACACACACACACACCTGCTCATTAGAGATGAAATGTAATTAAGGCCATAGCTTCTTGTTTTAAACCATATTCATAAAGCAACTCAAAGGTTTCTGTGCTCGCCCTCCTTCACCTCGCTTTGCTTCTCACATCAAGGTAACAGGGAAAGAATTTGGTCCCATGGTCAAAAGGAGGGGGGGGGGCACGAAAACGTGGGCAAAACTCTTTTATGCATCTGAGCAGAGAGAGAAATACCGAACTCACGACACCCAATGTGATTAGATCCCAGTTTGAGTCAAAGTAACGCGCTGCAGCTCATCTCACTCTGCACAAATAAAAGACGCACAGTAATTCTCAGGCTTCAAAATAAAAGCACAGCAAAAGCTGTTAGAAATGAGAACAGGAGGTCGATAACAGTCGGGCTGTAGATCTGCATCCACACACACACACACACACACACACTGCAGGTCCACCGGGTCTCTTTCAGAGGCCTTCGCCCCCCCCTTCGCCCATGTAACGTCTCTTCCTCAGAGTGAAGAAGAGGAAGACTGTGAGCACCGACATCATCACGGATCAAACATTTCGCTCTCTGACTTTTCACCACATGTGAGTCTCGGGTTCACGGTGTGCAGGAGAACTCTGCGCCTCCTCTTCTCCTCTCATCACAGCCATTAGCGCTGTAACAGCTGACTGTCTGTTCCTGACACGCTCCACGAGATGAGACGGGAACTCTGTCTCTGCTGGGACTTCACCCGTCTCTACAGCTGGATCGACCACTTCACGACCAGGGCTTGGTATTTCCAGGAGCCACCGTGGGCCCCTGTGATCTCTGAGCCAGGAACAGATCAAACCCACTCCGGGTTCCCGCCTCCCACTCAATACGTGCAGCAGGTTTTTAAATATCCACATGGCTTCTCAGACAGCAGAACAGAAACAGACTCCGCGTTCTGCTTTGCATTACTGTGTGGTCACCTGTTACTGCTCTGAGCGAAGGAGGAAAGGATCGGATTACGTCACTGATGTAGTCTGGTCCCTCCTCGCATATGCTCTCAGGTTCTGCATTCAGATGAAACCTACAGCCTGTTGGATCCTGGTGAAACATGTTAAACTGCAGCTTCTGAATCTCCTGCTATTCTCTGGAATGCTTTGATTATTAAATATGTGATTCTGAAGGTGGCTGTCGAGGAAAAGTGAGTCTGAAAGCTGTTAGATATTAGTCTGTATAATAATAATAATTCACACGAAGCTGCTCCACGTGCTTCTTGTCTTTTATGACTGATGTCTGAGTGGGGAATTGTCTGTCTGCAGGTTCGGTCAGACTCGCTCAGACCAGTGAGGAGCCACAGATTATCGGCTCATATCCCAGACATGAAAGGGTTAACTCTACAGCGCAGTAAACACAGGTGTCTCCCTCCACCCCAGAGGTCTGATCATCACATGAACTGTGGTGACCTTCATGAACAATGAGCCCAGCGCCTGAGGAATGCTTCCCCTCCCTATAATCCAGCAATAATCCCACAGTCATGTAGCTATTACCGGATTATCCCTAATAAAGTGTCCGTGACTGCGGAGGCTTTACACTCGCACATTCCGCCACAACTTTGGAGCAGAGTCCGGGGAAGCAGCCGCAGCTCACTCACCTTCTTCCGGGGCTGCCACTTCATCATGGTGGAGAAGCAGAGGTGTCACAGCGGACGCGGACACGGCGACAGAGGCATCTCAGAGCCGATAATCCCGTTACACCGAGGAGCAGGAGACAGCTGAGCGAGGAGCATCTGCTCCCACAGCTTCAGCAGCTTCAGCAGCTTCAGCAGCTCCGAGGACGCGACTGCGCCCAGAGCCCAAGCAGCGGGAGGAGTAATCCAACACCGGCGCTCTCTCTCTCCCGCTCTCTCTCTCCTCTCACACTCACACACACACACACACACACTCCCCTCTGCAACTAGTTACTGCCTGTGACTAATCAGCAGCAACATCCAGCAGAATAAAGCATCAAACGAGCAGCAACTAGAGCGAAAATCATTTTAATAAAAAGACGTATTATTATATGTGAGGACATCTGTGCGTGTCTCTGCTTTTCCTCCTGGGAGTGTTTGCCTCCAGCTCACCTGTAGCCAGGACAGGTGAATAATAAAGATAAATCCTACTACCAGAGGTAGCGACAGGCTCAGACACAGAGACAGACGCTCGTTGTTCTGTCTTCATCCTCCAGCAGAGCTGTGATGATCCACCCATGGGTTCCTCAGAACGTTTCCTCCTGCAGGAGACCAGCCTGCTTCTTCTGGCGCCGCAGGAACACGTTTGATCCGTCCGTGAGAACAGGAGAGGAGCCTTTACCCTACTTCAACAAAGACCTGCAGCAGGCGTCCGAGTGAGTGGACGTGAAACGTGCTCAGAGTCCACAGCCGCGCGACAGCTGACGAGCAAACAGGCACCTGTAGTGATGATGGTGTCCCCGCGCCATCACCGGTCCCCTCTTTCAGCCTCAAGACCTGTTACAGCTCCACGCTCTCACAGCCTCAGAATCTGAGAGTCCAAACACGAGCAGACAGCAGTGAACTCAGACCCTGATCCAGCCCAGGTGGGCCCATGTTCCGGTCCTCCAGCTGTAGCTGCGCTGCATCGCTCTAGTGCTCTGTCCCCGTTTTCATTCACTGTTCAAAGCGTCGAAAACACAAAAACGCAGCAAATAAACAAGAGTTTCATTATTTCAAATGCACCGAGTTCCTTCCTGGTGCTGGGTGCTCGGTTGTGGAAGAATACCAGCTGGAAATAGGTCAAAGGTTTTCTCACACCCTGAAAGAAAAGCTTCCAAACGTGTTGATCCACGACTCCTGTCTGCACAAACTCTTCACACCTGTGTTAAAGAAGCTCGGTGCTTCTCCCTAGGCCGACCCACGCTCGCTGTCTTCCTGAGCAGGCCCGGTTCTAGCGCGATGCGGACAGTGCAGGCGCACAGGGCCCCGCCACCACTAGGGGGCCCCTATGTTATTAGAATTAAGGACTCATAGCATGAAGAATAACTGATCTTCTGTGTGTGATACTTATGCTCATACCTGCCTCGTTGTTTCCAGCATCTGTGTAGATGTTAGATGAGCATTAATTCACTTCATCATATCACAGAACGGAACCGCTTCTCTGAGACGAGATATAACGTTCACCTTTGTCAGGAGAACTAAAGCTGCACAGCTTCATCAGATCTCCCCATCAGTCACATTCTGTACGACTGGTATCATCACTCTGCCTCCACACACACGGACACACACACGGACACACACTATGTCTGCAAAGTCAATTTGATGGAGCACCTTCCACGACCAACATGGCTACTATACACACAGCCTGGCAGTGATGAATGTACTGGCTGGACGTGTGTGTGTGTGTGTGTGTGTGTTTCAGCTGCAGTACTGCTGTCGTTTTAGATTTGAAACGTACACAACAGTGTTTAAAATCCTCACCAACAGTCAGACTGATACTTCATATGTACCAGTACACGACACTGATGAATGAGGCCGAACTTCTTCCTAACAACAAGCTGCAATTCAACAAAGATGAAATGTGCAGACTGAGATGCGGCTTCAGAACCTTCAGCCCATATTTAAAGTGGTGTATGTTTCTCTGAAGCTGTAGTCTCCCCGTGTCGTGGGTGAGGCCCAGCATCCAGTGGCAGTCTCGTAATAATCATCAGTGTGCTGAAGGGAGGAGCAGGATAAAACACTCTTTGACTGTGAGATAAACTCTGCAGTGGTGCGTCTTCATCAGTCTGTGCGGCTCCAGGCGACGGAGCAAATGAGACCATTCATCTTCACTTACAGACACACACACACGCGTTTTTAGGTCTACGGTTCTGTCCTCAGCATCTGCAGCGAGTCTAGAAATCCAACACCCAAAGTAAAAGTCCACAGGCTTTAGGAGAGGGGGGGCTGTCTGATCATGTTGTTAGAGAAAACTTAGAAGATTGGAGGTTGTGGGTTTGATCCCTGTCGGGCTCAGCAAACCCAAAGTGAAGTCAAACGTGATGAACGTGATGGTTCGGTGGTAGCACCGGTGCAGCGTCTTCCCGATGTCAGGACGTGGACCACGCCGGCCACATTCGATGCCGTCATTACAGGTTGCCCCCCCCCGTTCCCTCTGTGAGATCAATAAATTTTACTGGTAACCTGACACACACACACACACACACACACACAGTTGCCGGTGACTCAGGAGTTCAGAGGTCAGATGCTGCTGTGGACACATAGGGTCGGCTGGGGGGAAGGGGGGCGCGCCGCGTGCAGACAGAGGTGGTTTGGTTATCAGACGGGAGCAGCTGTGCGCGTGTGTTTATCTGTGTGCACATGTGAGCGTGCTCACAGCAGAAATATAGATCGATTCAGTAACAGATCTCCTCCCAACGGAGGGGGGGGGTCAGTGAAAACGGTGCAGCAGCGCCGAGTGTTTATTATGTTTATGTTTATTATTAATGGATCAAATGTCTGAAATGTTTTATATCAGGGTTTAGAACAAAACAAATAATATATCAAATATTTTAATGGTTTTCAGATATTACACTAATACATTTATTAACTGCTTTAGAAATAACATTTCATACAATAAGACCCCCCCCCCCCCATTTCTTAATCTATGAATAATTAATTACTCTGAACATGGACACAACTCTGATAATTTTAGTTTTATTCAAATGTTAAAGTTGGAAATGAAAGAAACAGCTGTCCGTCTGTTTGGGGGGGGGGGGGGCAGTAATGTCTCCTTGTTGTGTGAAAGATGCAGAAAAAAACAACTGTTCTCACGCGTTTATGAGGATAAAAACATCTCAAAGGTCATTTAGTGTCTTCGATCAAGTTTCCACACAACGAATAAACTACTACTACTACATCTACTACTACATCTACTACTACATCTACTACTACATCTACTACGTGGAGAATGAAGGTTGTGACTGTGCCAGAGACTTACAGTCAGAGTGTGTGTGTGTGTGTGTGGTAATTACGCAGGTCATCCTGGAGTCAACACTGTCGCCCTGCACAGATTATATTGATCCTGTGAACCAGCAGCCAAACACACACACACACACACACACACACACACACACCTCTTATCTTCCATCGACTACATGTAATTTATTCTCTCATGGCGGTGTAATGATTCTGGGGTGTGTGTGTGTGTGTGTGTTCTGTTTATGTTTCCAACTAATTTGACGTGTTCATACCTTACAGCAAGGTTATGAGAACAGTGCGTATTATTCTCTTTAGCAGCTGTTCTAGCAGCGGAGCCGCCTCGCGTCCCTCTGGACCCCGGCGAAGGTCAACATAAGCCGGCTGACACAACACAACACGTACAGATAGAACGGCAGCAGAGACGGTCACGTGGTGGAGAAACGCTTATTTTCAGCTCCCGTCTCCGCCTGATGAGTCGCCTCAGTTAAATCAAGCGTTTTAATAAAAGAGTCTGTGACTGTCCGGGGACCTACAGCCCAGAATACA
>JAUMTR010255667.1:0-21191 GCA_032270685.1 Microctenopoma stevenorrisi | reverse complement strand
TTACCTTAGCTAACTGTCTGAGGTGGAAGAAGCCGGACTGGACAACTGCACTCACCTGCTTGTGAAATTTAAAAGAGACCAGACATCAGAGTTCAGGGTTTGCATCATGGCCATGACAGACACAAACACGAATTCTTCAACTGCTCACCAACAGAGACAAGGGTGGACCGATTGTGTTTTTAAGTTGTGTGAAGCTTAGATTGTCATTCAAAATTATAATTGTGACAATAAAACAAATTTCTTTATAAAACAGTGCAGATGTATGTAAATCCTACTGTAAAAAATCTCTGACGGGACCATCGGCCCCCAGGTTTCTTCACATCATCAAATCCAGTCGTCTCAGTACTGCATATTGGCTGTATGCACACACCAGCAGGGGATTGTCTAAAGAAGTGTCACATGCGGTATAACAACAGGATTGATCAAGTCTTCTTGTTCTCTGCGCCAGTGTTTCATCTTTCATTTGTCTCCCTTTCTGTCTTACCCTTTTCTCCCACTTTCCTCTGCGCTTATGAACAGGATATGGCCTTTTACATGGCCTAGCCTGTGTGTGTTTATGATAATGTTCACAAATGGTTATTCCGTGTCTCCAGTGAGTGAGTGTGTCAGTGAATGAGAATCAGAGAGAGAAGCAAAGTGTATGACCATGCATGGATGTTTGATTGCGTGCTAGAGCAATGGTGAAAGTTCTACGTGTGTGTGTGTGTGTGTGTGTGTGTGTGTGTGTGTGTGTGTGTGTGTGTGCAGTCAGACTTTAGGGTCTTAACAATGCTTGTACCAAACCTGCTTCACAGCCTCTGTCTTTCTAAATACACTGCCATGTTTATCATCAGCTAAAACAAATAGCTTCGCACTCACCAGACCGATACTTACACCACAAACATTTCTTGTGAGGACAAATCGATGACCATTTCACAAAGCCTTCAACTTAAAAGTACAGTGGTTACTTCACTCGTATGTAACTGTGAGCCTGTTGCTAAAGCATAGCGTGTGAGTCATGTATGTTAAACCGAAGACCAATGAAATCTCACTGTGGAACAGTTCTATTCCTTTAAAATCTGTCCTCACAGGTGTAGAAGTACAGAGGTTTGTACACACACACAGACACACACACACAGAGCGGTGGGGATCATTTCTGTGTGTAATTCTTCCCCTTTCGCTGCTGGTGGAACAGGGCGTTTGATTGGTTGCTGCAGTGATAGATGTCTGGCCAGTTTTCTGATTACTACAATCTTCGATCTCCAGGGCCCAACATAATCAGAATAAATGTCCCCCACTGTAGAAGGAATAAAGGTGTGCGTGTGTGTTCATGTGTGGAAAGGAGATAGAGGGGTAGAAGAAAAACCAGGTATGAATGTGTTTTGTGCCACTGTGGTGCGAGTGTGTGTACAGGACTGAGTGACAGATGGTGTGTAATGTGGGTATAGCACTGACAGAGCGGGAGGAATTGATTTCAGTGGGTTTTTTTGGTACCTCTCCACCCTCAGTGAGTTTTTTCTCTTAGTATAAAGGCAGGTGTTGTTTGATTTGTCTTTAGCAACTTCCTGTTGCGTTTCATCTTTTCGCCCACTTTAAAATCACGGCATGTTTCTGCTTGTGCCAGTAAATTTCAGAGTGAAAGTGTTGTGAGATCCAGCTTTCGACGACTTCAGTGCAAGCAATGCTTACTTCGTAGAAGGAGGCCCACTCAATCATTTATCATCACTGCTCTACATACAATCAGTCATTTTAGTTTTCATTTTGCAAATGGGTTACTTACAACAATGAAAGAAGAGCAGCATGTCATATAAAAAAGAACAGGCGTGATATGTTTTTTCATCAATTGACAAATCAGGGCAATTTGATTAAACAAGAGGTTTTTCCCAACAGTCATCACTTACAATGCGAGCTCACTGTTTATTGTTGCGAAGCTTCAAACTCATTTATCATTAGCTACAAGTCAATTTTGGTGTCTATTCAAAAATGCTGATGTGATGTTCAGGAAATTGCTTAACTGTCTTTTTTTGTCTACATCAAAGGAGGATGGATACAATGCCAGACAACATCCATCATCATTTCACAAATTAGCACATTTATATCCACACGCATGAGTTGTCTATGCATTAAGCCCCTGGAACTAATCAACAGTTGTTGTTGACTGTTAAGCAGAATCTTTGCCATCTATTTATTGTTTTATCACATATTTTACAAATCTCGGTCCTCCCTAAAATATTTGTTTCACTAAAATGCAAGATTTGGCTTTGTTTATCTTACTAAAGGCCAAAGAAATTATGATCTTAGTATTTTCACTGACCAAAAAGCAAACTTAGAGTTGGGACACATTCATTATTACCACATTTACTTTTAATTCAGGTGAATTCAACTTTATTTTTTTAGCACCAAATTACAATAAAAGTTACCTCAGGGCACTTTCAGACCTTACACAGAATATAAATATATACACAATATTGTATGCTGCACATACAAGGACTTTGCTTTTGGATATACGTTAGAAATAGAACATTTGGCAACTTGCTGGATACAAGAGTTCAGGTGCTCAACAGTCTGTGGTGGCTGTGGGCTGTTTGTCATCTTGATTGCTGATTGGTCAGTCAACTACATACTATCTGTGTCTACAAATATACAATAAGTCTCTCTAAAAATCCAATATATTTAGCATCATATATACCTTCGCACAGATGTCAGTTACACATCCTGTACAGATGCTGGCTTTTGCACCGTTCACCGGGTAGTGGCTCTGACTGCAAAACATGTTTCACAGTCTTTGGGTCTGACTGAATGAGCTTCAGTAGATGTCTGGATGCAGCGGCAGACTTTAAGTGACAATAGTTTTGTGCAACACTCTCGAGCCCCTGTGGTTAGATTCATCATGGTAGCATGACAGTTTTTCATGCAATGCTGCCCGATGGCTCGAAGGTCACACGCATTCAAAAGTGATTTTCGCCCTTGGCCTTTACGCATGGAGATTTCCCCAGAGTTGCTGAATCTTTTCGAAATATTATGTACTACAGCTGGTGAAAGACCTAAATAATTTGAAGTCTTGTGTTTAGAAATGGTGTGTGAATGGTGAGTGAAGATTCTTATACCTAATCATAATAGTGTTATAAGCATCAGAAACACATTTACCTGAGTAAATGCATGATATAAACAACCAAATCTCAAACCCCAGTGTAAGTGAACCACAGTAGCTGGCTAATGCAATCAGTAACCTGACTGCTCAGGGTCATCAGAGCAACATCACAGAGCCTTTAAAGTCCTCGCGGTGAGGAAACTCAAAGATCTAACTGCAGGAACAGGCTGTTCTCTAATAGCACAAGTCTCACACATTCCTTTTACAGCTATTCTCCCATTTAAAGAAAATAAAGCTCAAAGTCATAATGAGAATTTGAAGAAATATAATACACAAAAATGACCAACTTAGTGAAAAGTCCAGAATGTCTCATGTCATTTTTACTGTATAACCCTCTACTATCCCCCTCCCCTATTGTGCCTGAATGTCCCATTGATGCAGTTTTTAACCATGATGAGAATAAATAACACTATTTAGGCGCTAACTATTTCATATATATTATTAAATTCATGTTCATTATTTTTATTTCACAGTTTTATGATGTATGTCAGTCCTGCACACACACACACACACATCTGATCCTCATTCTAAAATTTAAATCAATCTCCATGTATTACATAGATCAATACTTATAAAATCAATGTTTATTGGTCTTGGATTGATGGTAGTGTCAACCTAAACATAATTTAGGTTGACATAATAAATTTTAGAAATCCTGTTTGGTGAGGTATATTTATATTACAATTTAATTACAAGCTTCTTCATACAACATAAACAATCTCACATACAAATAAGGTAAAACACCTGTCACCATCATGGAGAGTCAGAGAAATATTGATGCAGTTTTAAAGCATTCTGAGACTTTTTAACACATAAATCTGTATTTTTGTATAATCAGGCCTCAGTGTTATGTCCAGGGACACCACGAGACAAACCCAAACCCTTGGCACCACGAAGGGGCGGTCTGTCCGCAAGAATTTCCCCAAGGGGATTAATAAAGTTAATATTGTTATTGTATGTACAGTAACTGACTGAACTGGCGAATCGCATGTGTGGAAAATCATGACCACGTGTTCAGCGCTGTTTTGTGTCGTAGCATGTGCACGATTTAGAGTGTGAAAGAGGGAAGAAGTGGATGTAGAGAGCAGCTGTGGGAAGGGTAGATGTGCCTGTGTGTGACAGTGACTCTAATTGCTCTTCACCTCTACTTCAAAAGCTTTTAGCTTGGTCAGCACTTAGCCAATCAGAGTGCCCGCGCCAAAGAGCCAGTCTGTGAGTAGAATAGAGTCGAAGCGAGGCTGTCTTTCGACTAACTGGATTACCTTCATACACTCTCTGTCGCACTGTTGTGAACGTTGCGGGACACAACTAAAATTAAGTGACAAAAATGGCCACTTTTTGGATTTCTGCTTCCCTGCCCGCTCTGTCTTCCCCGCTCTGATTGGTTTCCGTCTCCCTCTGGTTTTTTTTTGGTATGCCTGTCACTGCGCCTCCTCCTCATCCGTTCTCGGCACTCATTTCATTTGCATTGATAAGTATGTTTCTCAATTTGGGGAATAAATAATAAGTGTCTGAAACTGCCTCCTGCTATCTAGACACAGCTGTGAATACGCCAGCTACAAAGCTGCAGTAAATGTGTTTGCAATTACCGAGGAGAAAGGGAGAAGAAGAAGACAGAAAGCTTCAGCTGTCAGAGAGGTATATGTGCACCTGATCTCTTCCCCGCTTCGCTCACACAAATGCAAAGATGCTTCACTTCGGATCACTGTCAGAATATAAACAAAATTGCCAAAGCAGTTCACATTATAAAACTCCCATAAAGAATCCATGAGATTTTCTTTCCGGTGACCTTTCAGTCGCACCACCGTCTGTGACTGAAAGGCTTCTGAGGGAGCATTCACATTATTTGTGCTGAAAAGTTGTTGTGCGTTGTTCCTACTATTGAGCTACAGTGACAGTACAGACAGAAACCCAACAACATGCAAACATTGTAATAATTAGCAACAGCAGTAGTGGTAGTGGTGTCTTCTTCTGCACTGGGCGCTTTCTATGTGCTTTATCCCTTCTGAAAACTCCTATTTTCTGCTTTGTCTGTCAGTCCCAGTTCTCTGTTAGCAGTCGACTTATGAAACAAGACTGTCACCTAAAAATGTGTTTTTCTAAATTACCTGTGTTGTTCCACAGTGACACATTTTCTCTGCACTAAAGCTGTGGATACTTTTTTTTTCATAAAACCTGAAAAAATTAGTTTCAGATTATTTTCTCACTTTAGCAACACACAAATTTGTAATTTAATTAAGCAACACTCACCTTCACAAACTGCCTAAACTCGCGTGCTTTACAATTAAAGCTATTTTGGTAAGATGATATAAATATTAGCCTGTGAAAGCCATTTCAGTATCTCATAATCAGTTTCTAAATTCCTCCACAGCTGTGGGCGTTTACTCGATAACTATGCAGTGTACCTTTTCCAATTTATGCTTTGATAAAGCTCATTTCCCCCTCACTGCAACTGTTTCCTCCACAGGATAAGATTACCCATCTAACACCTCCACTCCTCTACTTTCCTCTGTGGATGTTCACCTCAGCTTCTTTTTCCACTCTGTTTCTTCCCTCTTTCCTCTCTAGCTCATATTTTCTTTCCTTTTTGGTTTCCCTGTCTCTCGTTTCGCCACCTCTAACTCTCTGCTGGTTAAGAAAGAGGAGGAAAATGAAAAGTGTATGAAAGAAAAGCTCGGTGGGAAGGTTCAATTAAACTGTGGGCCTCTGGGCTTTGTGTGTTGGTGTGTATATGTGTGTGGGTGTGTGCTCGCCTGTGTGTTTCTGCTTCTGTCAGACATAATGTTGGTGTACGTGCACGGAACCGCGTGTGGGTACGTCTTAACACTTTGCATCTTTTCAGGTGTGTGTTTCAGTCCCAGCTCTGCAGGATTAGTTTTTCCTCCTTTATCAAGTGAAAGAGCAGCCCACAGGTAATTACAGCATTAATTCAAAAACGACTGGGCTTTTGCCTTCCTGTTGGACTTCGTAGGACTCAAAGAAATTCACATCTAGATACATTTCTAAAGGACAAAAATGTTGCACAACAATTATTATTATTATCATAAATTGTGTAAAAAGAAGAATTGTCTGATTGTGTTAACGTAAAATGACGTTCTCTTGTCCCTCAATGCAGTTCTTTTTGTCTTGCTCATACATTTGTTCTGTTTTGCTATATGTAGAGTCCTTTGCAGAGTACTCTGTAATGCCTGCTGCTCAATATGTAAAGTGCCCTGAAAACCTTTCTATTCCTATTTATTTACTACTTGAAAAGGGCTCAAAGGGCTGACAAGTTTCTGTTAAATCATATGAGAAATCTCTCATATGTTTTTTTATTGTTGTTTGTAGTTTGAAGGAAATCATTTAGAATTTATTTTTTTAAGAAATGGCGTGTAACACTGTGCATCAGCAAATCCTACAAGTTTTTATAAACTCTTGGAAAAATGTTAATGTTTCAGTGTCCCCTATTTGTTTGGACCAGTTTTGATTGAAAAATATGTATTTTATAGACAGTCAGTCAAACTGGAAAATCCGCCAGTGTCCTGCAGGACTGACATGTGGACATGAATTCAATTCCTTCATGAAACATGTAAACAAAATGAATGATACCTTTCTGCTATGCATTTGTAGATTACATGCATCATCATATAACGCCAGTTCTTAGCAAGGTTCTCATAACTTCCAGTAGGCTTCGATTTGTGCCTAAGGTCTAGTAGGCTTCAGACTCCAGTGAACTGTGGGAATGACTGCACCTACAGCTGCAGGTTTTGATCATGTGCGTGTGTATCTGTGTGTGTGTGTGAGTAAGAGAGAGCTAAACCTTATGCGTAAAGATTATCCTTTGTGTGTGTTCAGGCTTTTGTCCATCTTTTGACGTGAACCTGCAAAAACCTTGATGAAACCTTTATCCTTGCATGATCAAGGAGCTCACAGTTTATTGGTCTCATAGTCATCCAAAGACTTTAATAAGCTTATGTGTTGTCAGTAATTAGTAGCTATTATATGATGAAAGGAGAGCTGCTAATACCTCATTTTCCAAATGCACTGGCTTAAACACGCAACATCAACAAAGCAATCCATGCTGTTGTAGAGAGGGAGGGTCTGGGGATGCACAGGCTGGTGGTTTCTCAGATAGCACTTCTCAGAGTAAGTAATTAGTGAGCACAATTTGTCCTGAATTCAACTCTTTGGATTTTGTTTCCCGATTCTGTCTGTCCAATAATTAATTGAAACAGCCTTTCTACTCGGAACAGTATTTGTGATTTGGTCATTTCTTTTAAATGTTTTTTATCAAGGGAGCACCGAAGCTTTTTCCTCAGCAGTACCGGAAACATCCCCAGTTATTTCATTCATACTTCAGCTTCATAGCAAGAGTGCCAATAATGTAAGAGGGCTTCTTAGTCAGCCACATGTATCTATCTGTCTGAGATTTTAATCCCCGACCTTCCAGTCACAAGGCCGCATCTAAAATCGTTTTTTATCTAATCATAAAAGCTGTTGCTGTCTTTAAGAACAAAATGCAGTCCTTCTGATGCACAGTACTCAACTGATTGTGTCTTTTTGGTTTTCTCTCCACAGAGAGGTGAAAGTGCAGCACTAGCAACAAAACAGCTTGCCTGGAGCTCCGGAGGATTCACTGTCTTGCCTGCATATTCTTCAAAAAGGACCCACGCCAGCTGTCAAGTGGCTTGAACCCAGGTCTCCTAGTCGAAGGTCAGAACACTTAATCACTGCCTCCACTGTAAATCCATATCATGGCAGTATAATTGGAGAGAGTCATGAGATATGTAACGAGACAACTGACAGGTGAGGGACGTCCCAGCAGAGGAATGGATGAAAGATGAAAGAACAAGGTTACTTTGCACTCATGATGTTTAAAATATGCAGATACAGTTTGTTTTTGGTTTGAAACGTGGATTCCTCAAATGTTTAAAACAGGTGGCCTGCTGCAGCGGCCATTTGTAAGCTTTTACACCAGTATGTAACAAAGCAGCACCTTTGATCGTGTAAATAAGTTCCACAAGCTGTCTGTGGAGAAAAGACGTGACTGTAAAAGCTCCAAATATTAGTCTCTGTCTGCCTTTCAACTGTACCTTCTTTAAGCAAATCATCCTTAAGATTAAAACGTAACTATATTAATCCCAGTTTTTTGCATTCATATAATGAAACACACTACCATACATGAAGTAAAACAGTGCTAGGTGACTTTACAATCATGTTTTTTTTATCAAATCAGCCAGGAAATCTTAAGTCCTAAGGTTTGTTGTGCCTTGAGCACATGCACCTATTTAAACTCGCTTTGGTCCCACACTGATAGGCACCAGTGTTGCCCATGTCTGCAACACTGCAGTATTTGTCTTAAAAACAGCTTTTTTTCTGGGGTTTTTTTTCTCGTAATACCGACTTTTAGTCATGTATGCATATGAGATTTTTTTAGTAGTTGGTTCCTTTCCATCCTATTCAGTATATTGACTGTGCTGTCCAGACATCTATTCACTTCATAAGAAATAAATTGGCCCAGTTCTTGACTCACGTTTTTTTGTCATTGTGTGACCATGTGTGACTGATTTTTGTCACTGCTTAATAGAAAACTCAGCTTCTTGTATTGGCACGTGTCATTACAGACTCAAAACACCTGCAGCTGATTTAGTCAGATATGAAAGAAACTCAGTGACCACGAACCTTGTGAGAAATTTGTATTGACTGATTATTACGTGTTTAATGTTTTGCGAAATGTGTTTTGATGTGAAAGTCTGAAAACAAACAGAAATAATTATTTAGTTTCAGCATGTTTCTGTAGTAAAGATGCTAAATTGAATTCAGACCCATTAATTTGCACGTCTTAGCTCACTTAGCCTTGATGTCAATAAATTACCTTATTCTATTAAAATAACCACATTATGCTTAATTTAATGTGGACATCCTGTTTCACACAAAAGTGTATATAATAACATAAGGACTCGAAAAGCATAACATGAACACTTTTCATTGACACTTAATGCACTGTTTCTGTGTCTCACTTGCACATTTTGGATTTTCACTTGTACATTTAGATACATTCAAACTTAACCAGTCTCCATAATGATTTGAAAAAACATTGCATAGCAATTGTTTTGTATTATTGCTAGGTCTGTTTTGTTTCCTTCAATTGGAAGTAACAACAAAATTACATTTTCGAAATAGACAATTCCTGTGCAGCTTGACCTAAGTAATCAACTGTAGGTGATCCTTTGTGTGTGCGTGCATGTATTTGTGTGTGTGTGTGTGTGTGTGTGTGTGTGAGAGCAACGAGAATCGAGCATTTGTCTCAGCTCCATTGTCAAAAAAGCACAGTTCTCTCAAGTTACACTTTTGATTGATATCAACTAATTAGGTGAAATATAGAAAGTAACACAGCAAGGGTCTGTGCAAATTTGGAAGTAAGGTTCACAAAAATGTGCAAATGTTTTCTCTGCCCAGTGAAAACAAGTGACATGCAAACCTGAAATCATGGTATACTGCATTTCATCCACCAAATAGCCTATTGAACAAATTGTGGCATTTAAACTATAATACAGGGAAAGACAACTGTTAACCATCCTTCTCGTCATCCATCATCCTCCACATTATTTTATTTCCATGCACATTATAAATATTATAAAAATATGTTGAAATGCCTGGTAATGAAAAAAACACACTGTCTTTAAATAATGTGGAACAATAATTAAAACATCCTCACAAAGTTGTATAGAGCAAATAAGACTTGTCATTACAACAGTATAAAAACACTAATGCTCTTTTCTAACCGGCGTATCAGATTATCTGTAACAAGAGTGTCTAGACTGTGCTTGTGCTGTGGCTGCTCATAACCTTGTTAGCTCCTAAACCACAGGATCTCTTTGATTTATGAGTAGGGTGTTGTAAAATAATGGTTTGGTTCTAAAATTAGGGTAATGGTTGGGGAGCGCTTAATGCTATATGTCGGTCCTTGTTATTCCACGAACAGGAAGCAGGTTTTTGCCCTTAACTGTTTTTAAGACTGTTTACAGTGACAGCATCAGACACAATTTAACAGGAATATGTTCCCCAGTCAGTTGCACATTACTCACATTAAATATATATTCTAAATTTAGGTAAAACATGAACGCGTTCTTCACTGTTGAGTTGGTCCACTCAGCCAGTCCAGGTACTAGGAGGCAGGGGTCTCCACAGCGAGAAACTAGAAGTCAGCAAAAGGTCACGTGGATGGTGTTCACTGCTCCTGCTTTCCTATGTTGAGGGTGGCAAAAAAACGTCCACGTGAGCTGTAAGCGCATCTTCCGAGTGGGTCTACAAATTGCAGGGAAGGCTGCAAGCTCACTAAATACCAAAAAGTGTCAACAAGCATGGGCAAAATGGACACAGCTAAACAGATTGTTGTCTTCCATCATTATGAGAGATGTTACTTTAAATGATCCGAGCTCTTGTTGCTGTCGCTTTCTGTACCTGCTGGCTCCTTTTGAAAAAGACACATGAAAGCTGAGACTCTTTAAATTTGTGGGCTATAAAATCAAAGCTGAGTCCTGGCTGATGATTCTGCATCTTGGCCAGTGCACCAGTGGGGGTGTATCAGGTAGAAATGCCAATTAGGTAGAAATATCTGTGCTTCCATTTCTATAGTTACTGCATCATCTCTATTTCCTATATCAATAGTACAAATCTTTTTTTTGTAACATTGAAGAAAGTTATGATCTAAACATTAACCCAGACTGCACCTTGTTATAAAAAAAAATAAGATATTTTTTTTTCTGGGGTTGCACAAAGTTCAGCAGCAGTTCAGCAGAAAAAAATTGGACATCTGTGAAAGCTCCTCGCTACTAAAGTCTGAATCTAAGCTGAAATCACTTTCTAATGGCATCACTTTTTTCGACTTCATCTTCGATTTAGCTGTCTCACTTGGATTGACACGCTCAAATTTAAATTATCACAAGTTGATAGGAATGTATAATAAGCTCTACGTCAGTGATGTGACCTCAGCATTGACTCCCACAGTTCAAATCAGTTCTAGCAAAGACAATATTTCAAATTATTTCATTTGCTTCAAATGGAGCCTCGTGTTACTCCAACCAAAGCACAATCTGGTATCTGTGTCTGCTAATAGGGTCATTAATATTCATATCTTCAGACTGATGAGATGAGAAACACACTAGTGAACACGCATATTCATACATACGATAGAAAGTGCGCACATATATCACAAAGAGAAATCAGTTGGCTGCTCAGATATAATTACTTGACTGCTGGCTGCCATTTAGGACGATACCTACATTATTTCTGTCCATCTCCCTTCTTTTTCTTTTCAGTTTTTTCTTCTCACATTTTATAACTATTTGGTTTTCTCTGTCACTGAATTGATTTCCTTCACTTTTTTATTAAAACGTTCACAAAATATAATCAACACTGCCTGTCAGTAGGAAAAGGGGAGCTTGGATGAGTAGCCAGTGGCCTAAATATTCAGACACATACAGTTTAACCACAAATAATACTTGGACGAATAGTTTTATCATTTTTTTATATCCATTACAATGCATTGTTAACAGCATTATCCTGCGAAACTTAAGTAATAATAATAAGTGGATTCTGATGTAAGATAATCATTTCTTTCATCTTCTCACCCAGCCACCTGTTAATGTCTAATCAATTAGTAAGCATAATATCAGCTTCATGAATAATCCGTACAATAATTAAATTACATTCTAATTAACATTTTTGACATTTGTATAAATGGTTTCTTTTGGTTTCAGCTCACTACTGTTTCAAAAAGTCTTTGGAAGTTGGAAATGTTTCATACAGTGCATTAAGGTGAGCTTGCATTATATTGCATATTAAATATAGCCCTATATATATATATATTCGTTCATTCACTATATTACAAAAAAATTGGGAAATTAAGTTGAGCACTTTGGGGATAACAGGTGGCCCCATTTGTTTAGCAGAGAGACATCCATGGCATGATATTGCCATGGCACAACACTTCTGCGCTAAATTATGGGATTATGAAGGCCTTCCTCAATTTGGAAACCTTCTCAGGAGGATTGTTTGTCCCAAACCTTATCACATGCATGAGAGCAGCAGATCTCTTGTCAAGTGATGCGTAGTAATGCTGCCTCCCTTTTCTGTCCTCTTACAGTGGTCACCCTTTTGAAACTGAAGAATTGGGGCTGCTTTCACACACATACATGACATTCCCAGGAGTCCGAGTGAGCACACATTTTAATGGTAATAATTACATAAACAGCAGTACATCATTTCAAGTGCGATTGAATGTGGTAGCCCCAGTATGTCTGTGTCATAGCATATGATGAACCTCTATAAGCATGTCTGTATATTCCTATATATATCTAATGCAGCTCTGCCATTAAAGGTTAGAATTTGTAGGTTTTAGTTGAAACTGTCAAAAAGGTGATAAATCTATCGTGTGTTCATTGTTGAGGTCACAGTGGGTGGCGGAGTCGTACATGAGTGCATTATATCAAAAGGTATTTCTAATGATTCTCTATGTGAATGCCACGACCCACTACTTAATAACTCCCTTGTCCTCTGCGTGTGTGTGCGTGAGAGAGTGACTGTCAAAATGAATCTGGAAATTATTAATGGGAAATAGTTAGCAGACAGCTGGCCAGAGTGTTTGAGTTATGAGTGGATGAAAAGGGCTGTTTTCATGTTATGCTAAAGCACCTTCTCCCCAAATGGATTTACAGTGTTATGCTTCAAATATTTCATTACATACACGGTGCCCCAACGCAATGAGGAATTTTTTATTTGGACTAATATTTTATGTTGTGGCTCAGAGTTTGGGTGATCAAATATTGTTCAAATACCTGGGGGGTGATTTAAAAAATCAGAGAGTTTGGGCTATTTGACGCTTTCAGGTGGATATCTGCCCAAAGCCGGCTCGGTCAGAAATATTCTCTACTTATCAGTCAATCCAATGAATGTCTTAGATCTTTTATGGAGCAAGATTAACTCCATTAGTCATGTTTTGGTTTCTAAATGATGAATAAACAATAGAAAAGTCTCCTCTAAGTGACTTTGTTTGTTGTAAATCCAGATGAAATTAGTAACAGAACACACATAACATATCACAATGGCCGTCTCCCTCATGGTTTAAAACTCTTACAAAGTTTTTAAGGACAAATAAGAACAAAAGCTAATTGTCTGTAAATCATGCCTTGGACAGATACCACTTATAAGGATATTATAGACTCATATTTTATTCACCATACAGGAGCAGTAATCATTTCACGATTTTTGGGGGCTAAATGAAAAGAACTGAAATAAACATGAAGCATTCTTAGGTGTTCATGAAGTTAATACGATTAACATTTTCCAAACAGTTTCCTCCTTCATCATTTAAAGTCATGATAACTGATCAACCTAAGTTCAATATTCACTCTCCTTTTACCACTATCCTGGTCCCAACTAACAATTAAGGTAAATTTCTTCTTCTTTAGGCAGCTAAATGTTCCAGTAGAATTTTTCTCTCTTGGATTTTGTGACCCACTCTACATCCACCCCAATCCTTTTTAAATGGAGGCATTCCAATCAATTCTCATTCCTAGATAATCAAAATAGTG
Source organism: Microctenopoma stevenorrisi (assembly GCA_032270685.1). Lineage (NCBI taxonomy): Eukaryota > Metazoa > Chordata > Actinopteri > Anabantiformes > Anabantidae > Microctenopoma > Microctenopoma stevenorrisi. The sequence goes on along the minus strand of JAUMTR010255667.1, from coordinate 7,487 downwards.
ATACTTGATCAAGGTCTATGCAGGGGTGCTGGAGAAGAGAGTTCGATCGATAGTCGAATCTCAGATCTAAGAGGGTTAATGCGGATTCTGTCCCGGTCGTGGGACACTGGACCAGCTCTACAACCTGACTAGGATGCTGGAGGGGGCATGGGAGGTTGCCCAACTAATTCACATGTCTTTTGTGGATTTGAAGAAGCATTTGACAGTGTCCCTCGAGGGATCCTGTGGGGTGTGCTCCAAGCCACTAAGTCCCTGTACAGGAGGAGCAGGAGCTCGGTTGCATAAGTCAGACTTGTCCCCAGTTGAGGTTGGACTCCACCAGGTGATCTCAGAATCTCATTGCTGTTTTCGGCAGATGATGCGGTTCTGTTGGCTTTATCCAGCGACCTTCAGCTCTCACTGGAGCAGTTCGCAGAGTGCGAAGCGGTTGGGGCGAGAGTCGGCACCTCTAAATCTGAACCATGGTCCTCCAGAAAAGGGTAGAATGTTCTCTCCGGGTTGGGGGCAAGGTGCTGCCTCAAGTGGGGGAGTTTAAGTATCTTGAAATGAGTTCAGAGTTCAGTGGACTCTCCCTTAGAAATAGGGTGAGAAGTTCGGTCATCCGGGAGAGACTCAGAGTAGAGTCGCTGCTTCTCCGCTTGGAAAGGAGTCAGCTAAGGTGGTTCGGGCATCAAGATCAGGTCAGGATGCCACCCGGCCGCACGTCCCCCAAAGGTGTTACGGGCATGCCCCACTGGGAGAAGGCCCCGGGGCAGTCCCAGGACACGCTAGAGGGATTATATCTCTCAGCGGGAACGCCTTGAGGTCCCCCCAGAGGCGTTGGAGGAGGTGGCCAGGGAAAGGAAGGTTTGGTCTTCCCTACTTAGGCTGCTGCACCCGCAACCTGGAAATGAATGCACTCTTTCTCTCCCTCTATGCTCACTCGCCTGACTTTCTTCTGTGCTCGTGGCTTAATTACTTAGCTATCAGCTACCAGAAGTTGCCTCACTGTAAGAAGTTAAGTGTTGGTCATAATAAACTGCTGACTGAAATGACATTTGAACTTTTAGAGGAGGATAGTTTGTGACAAAGTTAGTTTGAGCGATTATGTATTAAATATTCATTAGTCCCCCTGTACCCTATATAGTGACACTCCTGACCATTCTCTACAAAGTCACATTTCTTGAAATAGACTTTTTTCTCACGGAGGAAAGGTTGAGCATTTATTTCACTGGCTTAACTCCAGGGATCCATGATAGTCTGGCTGTCAAGACGTCCAAATTGGCTTTTAGGACCAATAGAGTATGAGAGAGACGAAGAGAGGGCAGTGAAGTGTTTCCTGTGGGTAGTGAATGTAAGAAATGTGTGTAGATACAGATGGAGAAAAACAGTATTAAAAGGTTTATAAGAGAGGAGATAAAGGACAATGAAAGAAAAATTGAGAGAGAAATGGTGTAGAAGCATTTCCTCATGGGTGAAAGCTGTTGGACAGGTGTTTAGAGATTGTGAATCTATTCCCTATGGATATTCATTCCCGACCAGCTGCAATTCATCAAGGTAGACAGAAAGGGAGAAAAGGGGATGTGGCTACAGGGTGAATAGAGAAACAGGTGAAGCAAAATTAACTATTTAGATGGGAGCACTTTGGATGAGAGTGAAGAAGTAATTGTTAGCACAAGACATCTGTTGTATTAATGAGTCATTTTCATAAGATAAGAGCTTTCTGTAATTACTGTTACAAATTACAGACACGGAAGTCGATGGACCTGGTCCAGGTCCATCGTAAAGTACTCACAAGCCTTTGGTGAAGAGTTGTGTGTTATTTTGGATGGTGTTTGATCATATATAACAAAACAAACAAAAAGCGATGAAAACACCAGAACAATTACGATTTATCCTGAGGAGGGGCCATGAATGTCTGAAACCAATTTCATAGCAATCCATCCAGTTATTTGACTCACTGTTGTCAACCCCATGTTGCTGCTTAGGGGCATCACAAAATTCATTCTGATCAATCCGAGAATGATGATCATCTGTGGCAATCTGTCAAAGTCAATGTGGAGAAACTTTGCAGAGAAAACTGGTGTTGCTAAAGGTCGTATTAATACAGCTGTTGTCTGGTTTCTACTTTGTGCATTGACTGACAGAACCGTATTCGCCTAATGTGTTATTAATATTAAGTTATGATGAAAACTTTCAAGTTGATAGCAATTACAAATGAGAAAATTCTAATCATGGTGACATGACAAGAACTGAGCATAAAACGATGGCAGTGACTATTTTAGATTACTTCTAAAGTTAGTCCTTCTCTGAACAAGAGAGTCAAGGAATGTAGAAATAAAAAGAACAGAACAGACAGATGGTGAAGGCATGCAGTGTGCTGTAAGGAAACAGGGGAAGATGAAATGAAAGGACTCTGACACACAAGATGATTAGGGGGCTTTTTTCTTTCAGGTTTTCCATAAAAGAACTGATTCATTTTGGTTTAATGGTCAGCAAATGTTATCTGGCAGTGGGAAAGGACATAGAGATTAAATCTTACTCCACTCAACTCAATTGAACAACCACCACAATTATATCAAACATGCTTTAGATTTATTACCTGCCACGTGCAGCTTCCTGAATAGTTCCTATAATGTGTGGAGACGACTTAGTCGGGTCGAGATCACTCGTCTGTGAGAATGAGAGAGAGAGAGAGAAAGAGAAAATCAGGCCCTGACATCAGTAACCGTGCAGCTGAGATTCAAACACATCTGTCAGATCCGGGGTTTTGTTTGTGATGCAATACATGCTCCAAATCTGGTAGGATTATTAGGAGCTCTTGTATTTTCTCAGCTGCCTTTGGCAGAAGATGAAACAAACAAAAAAGGTTACTTGATTAAAAGCACGAGAGATGTGATGTATGTGCTTCCTTTTGGGCAGAGTGCCCAAAGCTCCTGGAAATACGCTGGATTTTGTTGTTTGATGCTTCACTTTCCAGTTGTTCTGAGGCTTCCGTTGTTAAACCTTTGGATGTATGTGACTTCTTTAAAAGAAAGGAGACATTAAGAGTTTTTATTTCAAGATGACAGATCCACTGTGCAAAAAACTGACACCTACACTGGTAAATTGGTTCTGGCTGAATAGAAAAGTCATTACAGTTAACTATTAAAGTTATGAGTCATTCCTAAAACTACTCACAACTTATATCTTTCAGATCGAATGCACTTCCTAAAGGAAACTGATATAAACGTTTATCATTTCAGTGAGTCACAAATTACAGTCAGAGGTGTTTAGATGTGCATATATATCTTGTTGCCTATTAAACATATAAAATGTGTCGTGTTTTTCCTCATCATTATCATTGCGCAATCTAGTTGAGGAAATGGATGCTTTTCTGTGTTTCCCTTTACAATATTTTGTTTCTCATTCACCTTCTCTCCATCTGTTGCTTTCTTTCCTCCACCCCCTCTATCTCCCTCAAAGGAGGTTTCACTAACAGGGTACTTGACAGGAGAGGGGAGTGCAGAGAGAGTGGCCTTTTTCTAGCCAGTCAGCTAGTCATCCAAGGCTAATTAAATATCGTTTCTGAGTGCTCAAGTATCCCTCTCTCCTGTCTCTTGCTGTCTCTCTCACTCTCTTCCTTAAAGTGGGTGCTATCCTGAACTGAATTAGCCCTCTTCCCTCCGTGTCTCTCTCACTTGCTCTCTCTCTATCCCCTTGTTCCCAGTCATCGCCTTGGGCTCCTTACACTCAAATTAACCTTTCACTATGAAAACCTCACAGGGGAGCAGTAGCCAGGCAGGTGTGTGTGTGTGTGTGTGTGTGTGTGTGTGTGTGTGTGTGTGAAATTTAGGTAGATAGGGAGAGAAAGGGGAAGGTGTGTGTGTGTGTGTGTGTGTGTGTGTGTGTGTGTGTGTGTAAGAGAGAGAGAGAGCCTACAGGGTCAACCTGAGCCCCTGTCCATGTAATTGTGAATTAGAGTCTTAAATGAGCTCTACTTCCCCAAGCTGATCGAGAGACCAGGATGAGGGGAAGTGGAAGAGGAATATGAAAATGAAAGTGGAGGAGATATAAAGGACAAAAACAAGGAAAAGATATAAAAGACAGGGACTGAATAGACAAAATGAGAAGGAGAGGAAGGGGACACATATTTAACATTTTAATATATATGCACCACTATCACATGGGGTTATGACCTTTTCTGACTTGTCTTTTTTTGTATACTTTTGTACAGTTTCTCTTTGACATCTTCAAAATATTTCCCTCAATGTCTATGAACGCAAGGGTTATGGTGTAACCCCGGTTCTCTGAGTGAAAAGACTGTCTCTCCAGCTCGACGCCGCTCGGTGTCCGGTTCCGATCAAACTATATCACTGGGCTTGCGTCTCCGCGACGGTTATATACCTCGCGCAGGAGGCGTCACCGGAAGATCCGGTGTGTCTTAAAAAGGTCCCCAAGCGCCCTAATGCGAGAGGTCATTATCCCCGTACACATGGACAGGGTGGAGAGACAGTCTCAAACAATAGAAAACTTAAATGTCTAGTTAAACTAACTTCAATGAAAATGACAAAATGATCCCACTTTATCTGCTGTTACAAAAAAACACATCTGATAGTGTTCGAAGGTGGGAAGACGGTGAGGGATCATATATTTATTGCATCAGTGACTACAACTCATTGGCCAGCGATGGCCGCATGAGTAAACCTCTAATGCATTACATCTTCCAAGTAAAACTCCAGAACGGTAGGAAAATGTAAATGTACTGTCTGTTACATTGTGTAGCAGCGGGAGCACACTTATTGTTATGGGATATGGTTATTAAAAAGGAAGGATGTGGTTTTAGGCCCTTGTAAATTTATTTAAACCACTGCATTAAAAATACAAAGTTATGTTTCTGTGTATTATATTGCGTATATACTGTGCTCAAAAGCTCAGATACTACCTCTAAATGTATTAGCATAGTGATGCTTCCACCAATCAAAGTTTACCTTTGACTATAGATTCTACTTTCTTCCTCTCTCACCTCTGATCTCTTGAATGAGTAAAAACCACCACTCACTCAGCATTCCTGGATAATTAATGTGATTCTGAACATGTTTCTTGCTGCTGGAATTGTCAACATGAGGTGACTGTGCTAGCAGAGAGAGAGAGAAAAAGCGAGCTTTCCTCCAGGCGTGGAAATTTAGCTTTCCTTCTCATAAATGTTACATATACTGACAGGCTGTGTTCAACAGGCTGAACACCACACAGTCAGCCTGTTGCCAGTGGGTGGCTGTTAAACCATCCAATTTCCAAGTGGTAGAGAAAAGGAGAGGCAGGGGGAGCAGAAGTACAGCAGGTCTAGAGCCATAAGTTGAGTTGAGTCTGGTCTCATCTTTTCTACTTTCATGTGTCTATTTGACTTGCATGAAGGAAAAGCATTTTTTTTACATGCAAATAATGTGCTTACCAACCAATGGGATCTATTTCATGGGTACCCATGTACTGTGAGGGCATCGCCGTTGTTTCCTGTCTGGATAGTGCAAAGTCATACAAGTATTTTTAGATGTTATTTACTTCGTAGAATAATGATTTAAGAAATGGGAAATAGCTACATACAACATATCTCAATATAAATGACCACAGCATCTTTAAATGTGACACTGCAGGTTCTAAACCATTATGTACATTGTGAGTGCGTCATAAAATGCTGCTTTTTCTTCACTTTGCATGGCAGACATTTTACCTAAAGCAACTCACAGAGAGCCAGCGCTGGGTTTCTGGCTCAGGGACACACCTGGTAGGGGATGGACTTAGGAGTCAGATGGGGTTTTGAACCTGCAACCTTCTGCATCCCAGTCTGACACTTAACCCATTAAGCTACCAGGCCGCATGCGTTTGATAAACAGGAAGGTAAAACTGACTTTGACACTGACCAAATTTACCTTTAACTTTTAACTGTCTTATTCACATTGAACATTAACATTAAATCTTTGCCAATTTAAACATGTCTAATGGTTGGAGAGTGTTTAATTAACCAACAACTCACTTAGTGATTTCTCATTTAAATAAACCTCCCACCTGTGCACTGTACGCTCAGCATTTAGGAATGAATAACACACAGATGGCTAAAGCAAATTTCAGTGCCCTGAAAATTCAGCAAGCAGCAAGCACATTTTCCATGCTAGATAGCAGCTATGTATAATGCAAGACTCTGTCTATACTTATATGATGTATATGTTTCTGTATCCACAAATGAAATGGCTGTTTACAAGAGGAAAAAAGGTAACATGACAGCTTTTGTTACAACTCAACCAGAAGTCATACAACACGTTGGACAATGTTACTTAATGTTATAATATTACTCTATCTAAAGAAATATTTGCCGTTTATTTATGAATATTAAGCAATTTACTACTAAAATAAATAATCCAGTACCTATTCATGTAGCTTCAGATGATACTCTTATGAGTAGCAAAACATGATTAACCATGATTCAAATGAGCAGTTGACCAATACAGCATCCAAAATGAAGCCAGCAACTCTGTTTGACAGTTGTTACTCTGATCCATGGAGTCTAATCCATTTGTGCCGGTTTACTTATGTTTAATTACAAAATCTCTTGTGCTTCAATTTCCTCCTCTGATAGAATTTTTTTTGCCACAAATTAGAAAGAAAATTTTAGAAAACATGAAAGGGGACATAGAATAAGGGAGGTTAAGTGTTGTCAAAGGTAAAATTGAGTTGTGGGCAGTAATACATGTCTTCACTCTCTACCTAAACTCAGTTGTCATAACACATGTACTATTCAGGAGAATATGTCTCTGTCTGCCTGTAATTGGTTGTCTGTATCTACTCTTTATCTAATTGAGTGTTTCTGGTTTTCCCTCTGTGACTTCTTTTCTCAAATGAGAATTCTCATGTTGAACAGATATGAATGTTGTTGTGTGTGTGTGTGTGTGTGTGCACGCGTCCGTGTGTTTGAGAGAGAGCGAGAGTCATGTTGGGCACACAGATGGGAGAGCTGAGGATGATTAGAGTGGTATTACATTGTCACCAGGTTGGCCCGCACTGCTTTAATTTCTAGAAAGCTACGGGTTGACTGGACATATCTGATCCAGGTAATCAGCAGTGGGTAGGGCAAGGATAGACGTGGCAGTGGGGCACTATCCACATGCACACAAACACCTCGGAAACATTTAAATTATGTGCAACACAGATACACAACATATGACACATAAATTAATACTCAGACTAGATGTTTTTTACTTAGCAAATCCATCGCAGACTGGTTTGAAATCCAGTGTTTTTACAGTTTTCTCTCAAAATTATATTAAAATCAAATATCTAAAAATACCACTTTTTAAGGTGATGTTGCAACGTGTAAGCTTTTTGTGTGGTGTCTTGCTTTCCTATACATAAGCACAATGATGAAGATTAATAAGGTTGCCCCAACTTTTTGCACCCTACTGTGTGTGTGTGTGTGTATATATATATATATATATATATATATATATATACACACATGCAGAGGCAGGTTATTGTGT